>JAQFZE010002027.1:0-15750 GCA_034695245.1 Dicyrtomina saundersi | reverse complement strand
TAGAGTACAATCAATTTCTTAAAAGCTTAAATTGTATCAATACCATTACAAGTGTTTTCTCCTTCGTAAAGGAATGTATATCTACCATTAGAATGTTTTCCTTAAACTTAATCTATAATTATATTGTTTGTGTGATGGGCTCTGCCTGAAAGCACTTCTTTTTTTCTCTTGAATAAATTCGTAATTCGTAATTCGTAATTCGTAATTCGTAGCTAGACCCAGATGGGTATCTAAAGAAATTCTGAAATTTAAAAGAGAAGTAAAGCGTTGCAAAAAGTAAAATATAAGCGAGTACTGACAAAAAATAGAAAACAATCAAAATTTATTGCAAAAACCAAAGCTAATTTTCAAAAATCACTAAACAATAAAATAAAATAAAATTGACCCCGTTACTGGTTCAAAATAGTGAATGACATTTGTGCCATCAAATCAAGTGCTTCATGCATCGATTCAGTCTCCACCAGTGCAAGACAGTCGGTCCCTTTTGAGCCCTTAATTAAAAATGACCGAGGACCGAAACGTTTCTTTTTGGCCTCATTTGAGCCTCCGTATTATTTAACACAGGCCGTCCTGGGCTCATCTCAAAAGTATAGAACAGACCGGAGCTCCAGTCAGTGGACCGGTCTATAACGGTCACCTGCTCCGTGTCTTACACTGGTCTCCACACTCCTTGAAAGCAGTTCTGAATTGAAGACAATCAATTTAATATGCCAACATTTTACAGCAGTTAATAATACTTATAAACCAATAGTAAATGTCTTTTTAGCACCAATTTACGCCCAATTTAAACCTTGTAACGTGAATGCACTCAAAATAACCTACCAATTTGATCACCTGCACCCTAACAAAAATAATTAGGACAAATTACTACCTACACCAATATTAAAGGAATTCAGGTACCTCATTGCAGATGTTTTAGCGTAAATATTTAACGTTTCTTTTAAAAACTACACCGTATCTACTCAGTGGGAAAAAGGTGTTATCACACCTATTCCTAAAAACCCAAGCATGGAACATCTCAACGATCTCCGCCCAAGCACTGAAACCAACATTTTTGCGAAAATACAAAAAAAGTTTATGTTTTTGAAACAAGTCTAAAATAAAATTGATTTAAAATAATTCGGATCTATCAAAGGTTCATCTACTACCTAGTACCTAACACAACTCACAAATTTTACACTAAAGGCTTTGGACCAATCAAACTGTTATGTGATAATTGTACTTCTTGACTTAAGGAAGGCGTTTGACTTGGTCGACTATAACGTCCTAATATAAATTCAAATCGAGATAGAAATAAAACCTAATGACATTTTATAGCAAGTGGAATTTTTAAACTGCAGGTCCCAATGTGTAAATGGAAAACAAAATCTCTCTGACCCATTTTGCATAAGTATTGGAATGAAACACCTCAGGGGACAAAACTTGCCTCCCTTCTTTTTGTATTAATAATCAATTAATTCCTCATAAACATAAGCAAATTCTGTTTGGAATCTAATCCCAACAAACACAGCAGTTCTGGTTTTTCAGAAGATCTAGCCCTAGTGGAAAAATTACTGTACACAGCTCAGCCAAAAATTAAGAAATTACTGAATAATATTAGCAACTGGACCAGCAATCCCCACATGGAAATAAACCCACTAAAAAGTGCAGTTATTGTCATTGATAATAGATGTTATAGCAATTCAATAAAAAGTAACAAAATTGACCTTACAATTAACAATTTCACTATTCTAAAAATCAACTGTTGCAAACTATTAGGTGTCCAATTAGAAGAAAAACTCAACTGGAAAAACCAAGGTAACACAGCGATAAAAAAAGCTGGTCAAGAAATTTTCATGAGATCCAAATAAAGTTAATTCAGTTTCTCAATTTCTGAACTAAATAATGTCCACAAAACATATGTCAGATCAAAAATAAAAGACACGATTACAGTAAAGGGGTGCAATCTAAATAAATGTGACACTAGGAAAATTTGTAAGGTAGAAAAACGTTGTTCAACGATAATAACCAAAATTAAGATAAATTCAACCAATATCAAAGGTATACTCAATGAAATTAAAATGATGCCAATATAAGATAGAATCAACTTTCTAAATCTACAACTAGAAAAAAATTTATTAGCCTCGAACAGATTTAGGCATATTTTAAATATTAAATCCAAAACTTACTGTTAAACTAGATGTTTCACGTATGCTTTCCTGACAACAAATTATTATCTCTTAAGTAACGCGTAAGTAGTAGTAAAATGTAGGTTCTGGGACAACTACGAGCTACGAGCCTTTTTTGAAAAACATCATAAAATCATACTAAATTATTAATTTATCTGTTTGTCATTAGAAAGAATATTTTCAAGAATTTTAGGAGTTTAAAAAAACACCACATATCTGCCTCGGACAAAACAACGAGTACGACTACGGCTACAAGTACGAGTATGACTATGACTATGCCTATGAGTACATCATAATTCTATAATTTCCATGTGCTAATGTAGTAATCTCATATTTTAAAATATATAGTTTATCATCAAAATGAGCTAAACCAATTTTTGATAGATTAATAGTAAACATATCTAATTTATTAGATCTTATTTGATTAAAATCTACAAAATCTTTTATTTCACTATATAAAGCTTTTATGTAATTATAAATTTCATATTTATTAACAATATGTTTAGGCATACCCTTGGCTCTTTTCCATGCTCTAAAGCTTGTTGCAAAGTTCTATAATCACATAATAATCCCTTTTTGTCTTCTAAACTTGCTATAAATGTCTTAGAACCTTAATATTTTTTATCCTTCTTTGTCTTATTATTGTGTTATTTACATTGATATTTAGATAATTCTTTATTTTGAACTTTTTTATGCATTGGAAATAATTGATAATTATTAGGTAAATCTTGTAATGTTTTAGGATGTTTTAGATCTACTTTAAGTGTAAACCCAATATCACTATAAATATCTAGTTTTTAAATATTACTAGCTTGTTATAAAGTAATAATTTTTTCTTAAGAACACCACGTAAACCGATTAGGAGAAAATTTAAATGACAAAGCATCACCATACAAATTATTCGCATCAACAGGTGCTAGATATAAGGGTTCTTTAGTAGAATCATAATCACTTATATATTTATTATTAGCTCTTACATCTTTATTCATTATGCCTGATAACCCACATTTTATTACTACTTGAAACTTCAAAAGCATACCTGGACCCGTTAAAAGTTTTATTTAAACCATAGTCATTCTTAAAATGGCACTCTTAGAAAAGCCAGGGGTTGTAGTATAATGCGCAGGATCTAATTCATAAGTTTTTAATAGTAAGTCTCTAAATGATTTAAAAACACCAGCTAATATTAGGACATTACATGTTTAATACATTTTTATATGATTTAAAAATGTATATTAACCACCATACTTATTAGAAAAAATATTTTATAATTTTACGTCTTTCATAAGCTTCTTCTGAAATATCTTTATCTTTCAAATCATCATGGAAATCTTTACAACTAAGATAACTTTTGTATTGGAGTCTACTAAAAGAGTCTAAAAATGAATTAGGAAACACGTATTTTTGTGTTAGTTATTCTTAAATTTCAACTGGTTCATCTTTAAAATATTTAAGCTCATTTTTAAAATTCTTAATACCCTTGTTTTCCAAATAGGATGCTAACACTCCTTTTTGTAATAATAATTCTTAAATTTCATCTGGTTTATCTTTAAATTATTCTAGTTAATTTTAAAAATTTCTAATATAACCTTTTTTTAAATTAGATGAAAACACTCCTTTTTGTATTGATAATTATTGAATTTTGTCTAGTTTATCTCTAAAATATTGTAGTAAATTCCTAATATCACCTTCTTTAAATTTGATGCTAACGTGTCCAATGAAGATTGTAAAGATTTTCATGAATCTTTTAATGTAAATGTTATATTTGTTTTTAGTATTTAAGCAGCTATTCAATATTTTTCTTGTTTGAGGTACAATATTTAATTCATAAGTTTTACATGCTTTTGATAAAACCATTTTATGTTGGTGCCTTTAAACAAATTTAAAATCATAAGTCATGCCAGTATAAAAGAAAACTGGTATATTTTATTAAGTTTAAACATTTAAATTACACGAATTATAAGCAGTTCCTCTAAATTCTTCTGTTAGATGACAGTGATCTCTACATTTATATTTTAATTCGTCATCAATAAAACTATGTTAACAAAAACGACAAACTATGCTATTAAAAAATATTGCTTCTTTATCATTAGATAATTTAGGTAATTTAAATTTTTATAATCTATCCTTTAACTTTGTATCTAATTCTAGACCTTCAGTTACAAAAGCTTCCACGAAATTAATAATTGTATCTTTCCCACTACACCTAGTATACTTTTTAAATTTGTTATGAATATTATTCAGACTAACACTAGTAAAAACATAGCCACATGTTTCATGTTGAAATTTTTTATTTGTACAACTTAGAGGTTTTAGCACAGATTTCATGTCATAATTATATACTATTGGTGACCTTACTGTTTTGTTTAGATTCTTAAACTTTAAAATATTAGCTTTCCTATCTTTTTAAAGTAATCTTGAAACCGCCTTACAATTTTTAAAATAATTATCACACGTAAATTAGTGTAATTGTATTGCTTCCTCATTATAAGTGTGATGAAAACATCGATCACAAATAAAAGATTTTTCTTCGTGAGATGTAGCTGAATTTTAACTAGTCCCGATAAATCTTTTGTGTAAACCTAATGCCTTTCTCCTACTTTGTTAGTTATGAAAAGTAAATTCACATGGTTTTCATTCCAAGTTTTATATAAACACGTATCATAAATATTAACCGCTTCACCTTGTAATATATAAACATTGATTAATATATCATTTTGCAATTGTAATTTTTTTATTCCATTACGAGTTACAGGGAATTTAATACCACTAAAGTTAAAGTCAATATGCCAATCAGATTTGATATAATTTGAAACTCTTTGAGGATTGAGTTTAAGTTTCAGTTTAAGTTTGAGTGATCTTTATTACAGTGTCAGGTTCATTTAATACAATTGTACTGGATCTTTTATAGGATTTTTATAATTTTATATTGATGTTGATAGTATAACATACAATATTTAAAACAATTTCGGTCTTAATTTTTGATATTTATACATGCTTTTATATCAGATAACCATTTTGGTAAGTTAATATAAGATACGCCTTTTAAAGGCCTATATTCTCTCACTTTAAAATCAATTTTAGGTTTTATCAAGATGGTAATAAGCATTAATATTATCTTGCTCCTTTAAATTAGTTTGTAGTTTAATAAAACATTCAGCAATACTCAAATCAATATCTTCTTTCCTAAATTTTGTTTGGTTATTAGAAGAAAAAGTCATAACCTGATATGTGTTTTCTCCTGTATCAGGTAGATATTTCCTTAAAGTTCCATGTAAAACTTTATTGATCTCCATTAAGAATGTTATAGATTTTTTTTAATACTTCAGTATTATATATTCTAATTAGTTTTGTATCATTTTTGAAAGCTAAACGCAATGTAGGAAATGTACCATCCAAAGCTTTTTCAGATTTATGCAATACAAGTTTATCATTTTTAAAAATAATATTATACTTTTATCTTTTATTTGTTATTGTTTTTTTACCCAAATCTTTTTTTGGTCTTATATAATTATTCTATAATTTTATACAATAAAATTTATTGTAATCAGTACAATATTTTTTTTTATATTTAATGGGCGTTTTGCCTTTTTAAATGGGCTTCCTACATTTAAGTTTAGCAGCACTTTCTTCTATAATATCAATATGTGCTTTAGATTTAAGATGATGACTCCAATTTTTCTTTGATATTTGCTTGTCGCAAGTTTTACATTTTTGAATCGTCATTTTATAAGTATTTTTTAAGTGAACTGATTTAAGGCACCCTATCCATTAAGTAAAAGTGGGTTAACAATATAATAAATTTAAACTAACAATGGTTGAAAATTACATATTTTAAATTCCATTACCTTAAAAATAAAATTGTTTTAAAATGGCCGACATTATTTATAAATGCAAAACCTGCAATATCGAAAAACATAATTGAGTTCAGAAACTATTCAGCATCTAAAAAAGGTCTGACGTCAGAGTGTAAAATGTGTTAAAACACAAAAACCAAACACAAAACAACATGTAAATGCAGGCGTAAAGTACGCAGTGATCAAAATACAAGGCATAGAACATCCAATATACATTCTTAATTAATGACATCTGGTAAGTACTTTGTGATTTTTATTAGTTAAAATTCTTTGTAGGTTTGTGTCTTTATTTATGTCTTTACTTATTTTATTATAAATAGGAGCTTGCATTACACGCTTGTGTCTTAACAGTAGCTGTACTATTGTTTTAAAAGATATTACTGCTAAATTAACAAATATTGAAAATAATAATGCTTTACAAAACGAAAAAATAAAAATCTTAAAAAATCAAACTTTTAAAATAGACTCAAGACTTGATATAATTTTGATATTTAAAAATAATAAAACTACTAAATGACTAATGATAAAACAGTATAAGTTTGGAATAAAAATTCAAAGTTTAATCATAATCGATTGTTACCTAATATATTTAGATCGTTATTAATTGGTGAAAGTTATTGTGGTAAAAGTTGTCTAGTTATTAAATTACTATTTTAAAAAGAAGTACTAGACTATAATAATCTTATTTTAGTGGTAGATAGTCTTTAACAGGACACATATCAAATATTTATAAAAGCATCAGAAAATAATCTATTAAAACAACATATAGTTAATCTATTTGAAATTTAAAATAAAATACGAAACATAGTCTTTATGAGTTGAAACTAATAGAAAAAGCAGGCAAAGGAATCAAAGTTATGAAGAAAGGTATAAATATAGCTATTTATAACAAGGAAAATGTTAAACCAGACCCAAGTGAATAGTACACTTAGAAACATAAAGAAGATCAAGTCAAACCTAATATAAAAATCAATAATACAACAGGCGAAGACTTTAAGGACCAAATGTCTGCTAATAAAGATATTTATTAATAAAGTCATTGTACTGCAGTGCTTACGTTAACTTTAGAAACTAATGTAGGAAGGTATTTAACATACTGGGGTTTAAAACCAGTTGGTACTTACAAAAAACATGATAACTCACTAGATCCTATTTCTTTCTTTTATTAGAAAATTAGTATTTCCTTATTCTGTTTTTCTTGATTTAGAAATTAGTGTAATATGAATTTCTTTTTCACGCTCTTGTTTCCTACCCATGCTAACATATCGTAAACACAACGTTAACACAGCGTTTACAGTACGTAAACGCAAAAACGCATATCTTTCTAAAAAATATATGTTAATAAATGCCTGACAATATATTTGCATGAAGTGCAAGGTAAAAACACCTGACTACGATATTAGTTATACTGTTACTAAAAATAACAAAAATATAATGAAAGCAAAATGTGTTAACTCTAGTACTACAAAATTTCAATTAATAAAAGCTTTAAAGTAGGGTGGGTCGCAGACTCTTGAGCTTAAACTGGGCAATGATATTGTTAATACAATTTGGAAAATATGTAGCTGAAGTGCACTTTATAGATAGTCATTATTTAGGACCTGGAACTAAATTTCAAAAAAGAATAGCTAGATGTGATAAACCAGTAGATAGAGTTGATGAAGCAGCAATGCTTCATGATTAAGCATATAATATATACAAAGATAAATATAAAAGACATATAGCGGAACAAAATTACCTGCAGATGTAGATGGAATAGAAAGTTCTACATTTAGTAAAAAAATAAAACGTGTTGTAACAAAAACTGTAATAAAACCAAAATTATATCTAGGTTTAGGTCTCAAGCCATTACATAATAATAAAATATGACTAATAAAAGAATTTCTGGAGGACTTAAGCCACTCGGTGGTGCTTCAAGGGAAGAGCCTGCTAGATGATAAATTATATTAAATACAAGATTCTGTATATAAAAACATATTGACTGGATTCATAGGAATAAATAAATTAGCTAGAAAAACAGGTATTAAACCTAAGATAGTTAAAGAATATCTAGCTACACAGGATACATATGCTAAGCATCTAAGTAAAATAACAACATTCAAAAGAAGAAGATATTAAACACCAGGATTAGATTCAATTTGGCAAGCTGATTTAGTGTTTATGCCTTAGAAATGGGTTCATAGGTGTGATTTCATATGTCTCTCATTATCTGACTCGTGATTAGGTGAGGACGGTTTTTTCGCTTGGTTTGCATTGGCTGCTACGGTCGGTATTTCAAATGTAAACACAGTAATAGTTGTATTATCCAAATTTGTATTTGGGGCTGGTTCACCCTGAGGTGTTTCTTTTACCGCATTTACAAGAAGCTGCCTATACACAGGATTGTGTTCCATGGTTATATAGCATTTATTATGATATACTATGGGGGGTTGAATGAGAGTACGCAGATGAATTTAAAGTTCGTCATACTCGTTTTCCAAAGTCTTGAAATCCTGTAATGTCCAGGGTAACGAGTCGCGAACCTCCTCAGTGAAGAAACAGTTATAGCAATTAACATGCTGAGTAGTCACTGAGGGTCCCATAAAGACTAAATCTTTTAGAAATAGCTCTATTACTTGAGACGGGATTTCCGTGTTTTCGAATTCAGAGATTTTGTCCCTAATGGATTTCATCCGAGATGAAATGGCCATATGTATAGAGAAATGGTCGACTTGTTCAGGAGTCCGTATTGTCATGTGATTCGACACAAGTGGAAATGGGGACTGGGTAGTTAGCAGTGTTTGTGTACTGCCTGGACTTACCGAAGTCTCTTGTTGTGGGGTAGGCATAGTCTTTGATGTTGATGCCTCTGCTATTAAGATAGCAGAAGCAGTTAAGGGTGCATGCATTTGTTGGTGTGAGTGGAATTCACGCCATTTATGAAGTAGCTATACTGCGGCTAAATGCCGTAGTTTTGCTTCAGTGAAAAGCAAATCCATAATGTGGTTTTAAAAAATATTCACTTGATTGCTCCCAAATTAGGAGAAAATGTCTTGGATCACGTAGTACTGAATAATATGAAATAACCTATATGCACCACTGTATATTAAAAAATCGGTTTTTTACAAAATTTAATTTTTTGAGGTTTTGTTGGTGTTGTAATAGGCATATATTGTGTAGTCTTATTTATAAGAAACTCACAATTATTGATATAATTATTCTGTGTGCCTACAGAGTGTAGGGCTTTGTGTGATATTTGCAATCTAGTATTTGGTTTTGATTTCCTGGTACATCAGGAAATTTAAATACCAAATTCAATTATCATATGTATTGAGTAGATGTGTCTCTGTGCAAATTGCTACTTATAGTTTTAGCTAATTTGGTTGGATGTGAGTCTGTGGTATTTGTAAGTTTTAATTATTATTATAATAATTAAATCGAATGCTGTATATTACTACTGTCCTGCAGATATTTCTTATCTCTTCAGGCCACAGCTAGTAATGTCTGTAATGATGTGGTACTGTATAAACTCTCTACTTACTTGGGAGGGTTTATTGAGTGAATTTATTGCTGAAATTCTTCTTGTACGACTCGTGATAGTCTAGAGTGCTATTAGTATTATGAAACTGTATCCTTATCTCTATTTCTCTTGACGTACTTGTAGAGTTGCGTTTGTATGTGGAGTCGCTTTCCTTTCCTTGGAATTACCACAGGAAGTACTTGCGGACTTTTGGCACTATCTATAGTGTTAACTAACTAGTTTGAATGCGAGACATATTGTAAGTCTCGTATAATTATTATATAATGTATATAAGCTTGCTTAATTATATCTTAGGACTATGTTTTATTTTATATACCTAATTAATTCCATGATTCTGTAATAAGTGCAGTACCAGGAGGAAGTACAGTGATAGCTATACCCTCTTGTTATAGTTCAACGTGTGACTGTAGACGTTGGTCAACTATAGTAATTGATATTTTTGTGTACGCTACTTGACTGTAAGTAGTTTTATTTTGAATTTGTAATGGATGCTACTTGTATGTGAGTAGTTGTATTGAAATCTGTATGAGATGCTACTTGTCTGTAAGTAGTTTGTAATGAAATCTGTGGCTCTACTTTGTCTGTAGTAGGTCTTTGTAATAGACTATAGGCCTTTATATGCTTACTATACTTATCCTAACTTATACTCATTAGCTAACGTCTCCGTTTTGTATTGTTGGGTGGCCGCTGTATGTACCTAGACTGGCAATAAGCTCTTAATGTCCTTTATGTCTAGAACGATTGTTGTATGAAGACCTGTCGTTGTTTTATACTTTGTTTTTCTGTACCTATCTATATTTTTTCGCTTGATGACCGTTGTATGAAGGCCTGGCGTTGTTTTAGACTGCATATATGAATGCGATTCGCGAAGAGGACACTACTCTGTAATATGACTTTGTTGTCATACGATATGTTAATATATCGTGAAAAATTGTCCCTTGATTCATAAATTGTAATTATACCTATATCTTATGAGTATGACGGGGGGTATCCCGCTACCCTAATCTCACACTGGCTACTTTTTGACTTTTTCTAATACCCTGGTATGACAAAATTTTCATTGAAAATTAAAATTTCCATGAAAAGCCCCGCCAGGGGGGCGGCGACAAAAACCGCCCAGGTGCGCTTTGATATTGCACCTGCCCTTGCCATTATGTATATGCATACTTACCACATGTGCAAAACAATTCAGCACATGTCTTATGACTGTGCCAACATGTATATGTAATGTTAGTGTCATACAGGATATCCATGGTAACCCACCGGCCATGTGGTAAAACTCATTAGGTCATTATTTTCTTAGTTCTAGTTGTTTTAGCTTTTCGAACAGTAACCTAGGGACCCTGTTTTCATCCATTTCTAGAAATCTTTTAATGTACAAAAGCGCTTAATTGACTACTGTTAATTCTAGCTTACATCTTCCTGCTTCTAATCTATTTTAATATTTTGGGGTACCTGTAGAAAGTGCTAGCACTTTTAAAATGAATTTTGTTTTGAACTGGTTCAATCAAATATCTCTATATCGTAGGCCCCATATCGGGCTACCATACATTAGGGTCACCATTGTGACTTATTTAAAAAGTTTAACTCTCGAATTTTAGGAGTCACATTTACTTTTACAAATTATTAGAGTCAAACGTCTGCTTATAATCCACAAAAACTGCATAAACCTTTTTTCAAGGAGATTCTAATATGCTTGTGTATAAGGGTTAGTATTTGGTCAGTACAAGATCTATTCCCTCTAAATCCGGCCTGGGACTCAGGAAGTACTTTAAAATTGTTTGCCTATTTAGTTATTCTTGCTAACAAGATTGCAGTGAAAACTTTTGTAATGCAACTAATGATTGCGATTCCCCTGTAGTTTTCAGGGTGAATAATATTTCCTTTCTTGTAAATTGTGACTAGTTCTATGTCTGCTCAGCTATCAAGGCAACGTTCATCAGAAAAAGCGTTAAGTAAGTGGAATTTCCATTCTACTGTAAGCGCCTTTAGGGATTCCGTCTAGGCCTGGGCTTTTATTGAACTTTAATTTTTTAATTGCTTCGTCTAGTTCCCAATGTTTATTGTCTGCATCAAGTTCGGGGTCGAGGATTTCAAAGAACGTTATGTGCCTCCTATCTGGACAAGGCCTAATGAAATTGTAAAATTCTTCTCATCTAGATAACGTTATTAGATTGCTCAACGTACAACTTCTACCTTTATAAAGCCTCACTGTCTTCCAGAATTGTAAAGAATTTTTCACGTCAGCCATAATATTTCTAATTTCATAAAAAATTACTTTTCTTGATTTTGCATAATTTTCTAAACCTATTTTTCGATCTAAAAAATTCTTTATAAGTGTTTATAGAGTAATCTAAATTTTTACAGTTAACACGACAAGATCTTACATCTGCTTTAGCTTTCTTGCACTCATCATCAAACCAAGGTTTATTCCTAAACATTCTAATTAGGATACGACTACAAACTAGTTTGTTGTGCTTTGCTACTTCTATGATAGCATAAAGTAGGTCTAGGTTCATGTTATTCACTGAGTTATTTATTTCTACTTGATTAGTGCCTTCTATTTTATTTGTAAAAAACAATATTATCCTTTCCTAGTCTTACTTTTATGCTTCGATCAGTATTTAGTATTTTTTTCTTGAATTCTACTAGTATAAATAACTACCTAAATAAGGATATGCTCTGATGAAAGTGTCTCTAGGTGACCGAATGACTTAACCTGATAAATCATAATATAGTGTACTAAACAATAATCTAATACCGACTTGCTTCTAGCAGTTACGAGGGTGAGGTTTCCAAAAATATCCGGCGCCACTCTTTCATTAGGCATAGCTTGTAAGTTACATTCTGCAAAATCTAAAAACCACGAGGCAGCAGGGTTAATACTACGGTCTTCAGAAGAACGAACAGCCAAAAGTACTTAATAGATTACTATTTTGTTATTTAAGTCTCTAAAGTTGCTGGT
Source organism: Dicyrtomina saundersi (assembly GCA_034695245.1). Taxonomy (NCBI): domain Eukaryota; kingdom Metazoa; phylum Arthropoda; class Collembola; order Symphypleona; family Dicyrtomidae; genus Dicyrtomina; species Dicyrtomina saundersi. Next base: position 3,240 of record JAQFZE010002027.1, on the reverse strand, counting down.
ACGAGCGTTAGAGTCCCCTGAGAGGATGAATTTTTCTCTAAGTGACAGTTGTAATCCCTCTACTGCCTCGCTAAGTTATGTAAAAATGTTTGCAGCTTTTATTATTTGAATTTACATACAAATTTTTGATTACCAGTAATTATTCAGTTTTTAGGTCTATATAAAATATTATTAATGTATTATTTTTATCGTGTAATATATTGTAGGTTACATATTTATTTTTGTTCGCTAGAATGCACATATCTTCTGAAGCTCTACTAGTATTTTTTGATCGGCGAAGTTTTTACCTACCATTATTTGCGTTAATTCCACCCAAGTTTTACATAAACATATAAAGTCACATGTTTCTAGTTGGTTACTATCTATAGTATCTAAGTTTAATAAGTTTCCAATACCATGGACGTTCCAGCAGACAATATAAATTGTAGAGTTAATAAGTTATTTGAGCTTCCTTTCGTCCATTTTAATTCAAAATCTTCCACTATATTTCACTGTTGCAGATGGGTTTTTAGTCTTAGCCTTCCAGTACATTTCATGTGTGTTTGTAAATAGCTTGCTCTTTCTTGCTGAGACAGGGATGGATGTAAACTTCATATAAAGTATCTTTTAATTTTGATTTGTTTTTAAGCACTAGTGCCACGTGTGGCTTCTCAGCCAATTTTGCGAATAAAAGGCGCAGTTTACACTCTTTAGCCGGTCGTGCTCTTCTAGCTTCTAGAATTTTGATAGATAAAAGGCCAAGTTTACGTTTTAGAAGATTCACGGAGTCTTTTTCGGCTGACTGATTCACAAGAAGCCCGGAGATCATAATTTCTGTTTTTCTGTTTTGGTTTTCCATTATCTCCATTTTTCGTGATAAAACAGCTAGCTGTTGTGCCACAATTGAGATCTGAGTACTTGCGTTTGCTATTTCCTTGTCCATTCTAGATTGGTTAACTCCGATTTAACATAAAGGACTCCGTGGGACCGTCTAAATCTGTCTCTTATAGAGGTCATCCCTTTTAACCGGTTAAGGGATATTTCTTATACGAGGAACGTTATAAATATTTACAGATATACAGTTAAAGTTTTATTATTAGTTGTAAGTTAAAAAGATTGGTAAATACAGTTTCAGACACATTACCACCTTGAAGTCTTTTTAACGAAAACCATTCCAGCAAGGCTTTATCAACATCGGGACGCGAACACGGTTTAACGGCGAACATCTTTTGAAACTTTTTCCTTTCAACCAGGTTTCTGTGATATTTTCACCGTCTTTGAGTCTGGTTTAATTCTACACAATACACTGGAACTAATGCCCGTTTGCACGTCTATTTGCTTACGTGAGTTTAGTTTTTGTAAAATCTAATATTTTTGCTCAGTGTTAAATGAATTTCTTTTTCTCTTCGACGACATTTTAAACAGAATGATAATTTTGATGGACTGAAAAACTACTGACAATAGTTTCCAGCAGTCAACAGTCACCAACTATGCTGTGTGATCTAAACATACCATGACCTACTTACATGCACTTACAAATTTAAATAAGATAAGGAAGGTAGGCATAGTAGTCTAGTACAAGTGCAGCTACAGTATTACCCCTGCTACTTGGTCCCTCGATTTTTCCAAAATTCCTTTTAAGTGACCAAAAATTCCATAACATAGTACAAAATCTGTCCCTTATAAAGGTTAATCCCTTATGTCGGTTTCCTTATAACCGGAAAATTATAACATTGCTAGCATAGTCGGCCAACCAAACGGTCTATATTTTTCCCCTACAGCGGTTATCCCCTTCAACCGGATTGCTTATATACGAATTATACTGTAGTAGGTAACAGGTAACCTTCCGTCTAAACAATGGTTAAAATTGCAGAGGGATTTCATATTATCATGAATTTTTATCATCGTATTTTTGAAATCCCTCTAAAACGTGTTGCATCGTCTGGAAGTATAAAAATAGATAACTAGTAAGAAGATGAGTAATAACTATGAGTTGACATAGAGACAAAAGTACATACGTGTAACCTCAGATAAATTGGTATCAGTGATAAGCGTCAGATTTATATTTGAGGATAAATTATTTTTTATTAGTTACAAATTAGGTTTTAATTAGGTAATAATTAGCAGAATCTAATTTTGTTCAAGCTCACTAGTCAGTAATATTGCAACAGTTTTTTAATGTTTAAGAAAAACCGGCTGTACTAAAAAAAATCGCCATATACGGAGGGTGGTCCATTCGTATAGTATCTAGTTTAAATTTAAGTTTAAAAGTCAAAACCTTATTTTAGGTTCCAGATAGTAACTTTAACGTGATCTCCCTTTAATTTTACCCTAGTAACTGGTATATATTCTGCTAACCTATATTTACTTAGCTTGTAATTACAATAATTACATGCCAACCTCCTGCTAAAAGTTTCCGGAAGTCCTTAAGGGACTGGACCCCATTTTTAGCCTAATTTTTTGAGGTACAAAAACGCAAACGTAGTTTTTGAAATTATGGCAAAAGGCCACCTATACAATTCTAAATTCAGAAATAATTTTATTCAAATATATTTTATTGGAAAACTGGGATATTTCTAGGCGAACGGGGTAAGGCTTGACCTCCCGTAACATTGCTGAAAAAGTTGTATTTATCCTCCATACATCATATTATGTGTTGATGAAATTTTCAAAATAAACGTTTTTATGCTTTAAAAAAACTAAGCTAAGTAATTAAAACATTTGGTACGACTTCGATTAGAATCTTGACATTATTGCTGGTCATTGCACATTGCACCACCCTCTCTCATTGCACCATCAAAGTTTTGCGCCCAATGTACCAGTTTTTATATATCAAAATAAAATTGCTTTGGATACAACATTTTTTGTTTCGTACTATATTTTTAATGTTACACATGTTTTTGTACCAGGCTACAAAAAAATTTAAATTTATACTTGCAAGATATACTCTATAGGGCTCCCGGGAGTTGACAACCCAGAGTTGGTTGTGTTTACCCGATACCTTGTATCCGCTGGTCAGTTTCTTGGTGCAAATCACAAGACTGGTGTTTGATAGTCTCTTGAAATTAGGAGAGGACGCTGTTTAACTGTTTCCTACTAATTTTTACGATATTTGTCAGACATTTAATGTCAATACAGAGAAATCCGACTATAAGGGATCCGGATGTAAGGGAAATCCGACTTAAGGGGACAGTTTTAAAATATTTGGTTGGCCAGCCTATGTTTCAATGTTAAAAATATCCGGATATAAGGGAACCGATA
>JAQFZE010002026.1:0-15750 GCA_034695245.1 Dicyrtomina saundersi | reverse complement strand
CTCTCTACCTACCAAAGTTAGGTCTTCTCATCTTCTCTGTACTTTTTTTTTGTCTTCTTAACTTCTTATAGTTCCCAGTCAATCTGAGCCCCGAGATGAATCCGGCTATTATAATAGATATCCTTCACTCTTTATTTAGCCACCAAAGCTCCTTATTCATCGCATGTTACGCACCTGCTAATTTCCTATTCGGAGTCGTGGAATTGTGAAATACGATTGTCATGTCATGACTGCGACTGTATAGGGAGCTGCAATTCAATCTTTTTTCTCTGTCTGTGTAGGATAGGGCGTTCACCTCTTTCCCTTCCAATTACTTATTGTATTTCCCTGGCCCTGGCTCTGGCTGTTATGTGGTGCTGTGGCAGTCGTAGGAGTTTGTTTATGTGTAGGTATGTGCGTAGACTCAAGATATCTATCTTTAGCATTACCTTGAGTGTGAGTCGAGGTAAAAGTCAAAATAGAGGTAGGTAGCACGTAGTAATGCGTACATATGGATTGTTATGTAATGTTTCCTAATATTGGCCCCACTCGTACATACTTACACCCATATACCTCTTTGTGTTACGGTCAGCGATAAGGACTCAGTGTCAGTATAGGAATTTAGATGGAAAACTTGGCCACACGCAAATGAACTGAGCTGAATTTACTATTACTTTATCGATCGTACGCAATCTTTTATTATGCTATACGTAGCTCACGCATTTCCAGCAAAAGTAGTAAAATAAGCTCGCTGGCATTGGCTTGGCATGGGTTTCTTTAGAAATGTGGACAAATACTCTTCTTGTAAGTGGGAACGTGAACTTATGAAAAATGAACTTATATATAGGAGGAGGAGGTACATTCAAGCTCAAGAGTTGAGTTATTAGGATTCATTCAACACATGAATTGTAGCAATTGAAGTCTATTATTATCATTCGCATTCTTTTGTTGACTAGATTTCAATTACTGAGGAAATTCTGGCAGTTAGTCTCAAGTTTCTTACCAGGTCTTTTGTAGTTCAATTGTTCACGTTCGACCCGTACATGAATGAAAGTACAGCTCCTATTAGCTGTTTTCACGCATCGTTAAGATGTCATATAAGTAATTCTTAGAATTGTCATTTTAATTTGCAGAGTCGTTAGTTAGTTGGTTAGTTACTATTTTTAATAGCAAATTTGAAATTTGTTGACATAAAATGTGTAGGTACTTTGCTCGTTAAATTTAGTTTCATCAGCTCGTGCTAGCAAAATTTCCCAGTTTCATTATGGATCAATGCCATATATGTGTAATAAGGGGCTAGATTAGAGAAGTGTAAGTAATTGGACGAAAATAGGCCGCAAAGAAATAGTTGGATTTAAAAATTTACGTTTATTAATGACCTTACATGCTTTCATAATCACGTTTTCTGCAAAATTGTGTACATATTAAACTATAGGTAGATAATTTCCTTAACATATTATTTCTTCACTCTTCAGGAGCAAGAAATAGCAATGCCCTTTGAAATGTGAGGAGTGATCGTAACCCACAGATAACGCAGCTGACAGATTATGATTAAAAATACAGATGTACGTTACCTACCTATCTAGGTACTTGTTTTATGTACCTATATTGCATCTGCGTACCTTGTTTAAAACTCGTCAGAAGGGAGATGATAGAGAAGATAATTTTAACGTCAATAAATTAGTGAGAACGGGATTCACTTATTTACAGTTGAATGAATGAATTCGAATTTGTGAATGTATAAAAAAGGTGTCGATGCGAAAGTATCAACAAGTTGAGTTGGATTGGGATTGTTGTTGGCTCGCAGTTATGATTAATTTTTAATAGCGTCGCTACCCAGCAGAAGACACGTGCGCGAACGTGTTTGAAAGTAAGTTGTAAAAACCATCCCCTATGTCTACCGGATTAAGTACGGCTTTGCCGAAACTTCAAGTAAAATGGGGAATCTTTTCTATGCATGGTTTCATAGTTTTCAGTCACCAAGCATCAGATTGGACTGAGGGTCATAAATTATTTCTACGATACATTTACCTACACTACACCATACCACTTCTCCCGTGAATAGAAATAGATTTCCTGTATAGTATGGACAATTTACCTGAGTGTAATTATTTCGTGTGAGGGTCTAAACAATATACAACTAGTATATGCAAATGCATGCAATAAACGTAAAGAAACGAACTCTCTGCCGTTACTGTGAATAATAAAATTCGTTTAGGAAATAATCAGTCCAGGTGACAACTAATCTTCAATCGAATCAGAATAGGTTGTTGCTGTGAACATAAGTCATACTCACTCATCTAACGTGAAATTTATGTACACAGGTGCTCGGCGGAGCTATCTTAGGTCTTGGAGTATGGATTGCAGCAGATCAAGGCTCTATCGTGACCCTGCTGAAGATGGCTGACCACGAAACAATCAAAGTAAGTAGATTAATTTTTATTTTAAAATACAGATATAAAAATATACCTGTTACAAATGTTTTCATTCAGCCATTTGATCGAGAAACAAGAGTTAAAATAATTTACGGTACTTGTCTGCCTGTGATGGAGAAGGATTGGAATTGGGTTTGCAGATAGTATCTACCTTTATACTGATTGCCTTTTGTGAGAGATTTCGTATTTAGTCTCGAATTTTTGACAGCCCTCTTCTATTTTATTACATCCTGTATATATACTGTATACATACATTTATAACAGATGTCTGTGTATTGAGTATTCTAATTTTGAGTTCACCCCAGATATATTTGGATCACCACGTTTTCTACTAATCAGAATATATCTAGAGTTTTCACTCTACACTTTATTACAATACATAGTAAAATGACTGTCGATCAGATATTGCTTTTTGAAGCAACATTATTTATGTCGTCAGTCGACGTCGTTATTGATCTGTAAATTTCAACATTTTATTTATATATATATATTTTCTGCAAGATATGCTATTGTCTTCTTCTGGCTGTTCATGATTTTGATTTGTTCGGAACAGTAATCTACGTATACGTGGGTATATTGTATTTAATCTTATTATTTTGTTTTAGCTGTGTCATCAAATGCAGTTGCGTTTATGAGGAAATACGAATTGTTTGATAATTAAATGCCATTTTTACACATTCAAACAGGGACTAAGTTAGGAGTGTCTGATTAACTCGGTGACTTAACAGAAAAATGACTTTCTCTAATTTTCAGTACTATTGTTCCAGTATACTTACATGGAAGATTCATAAGGTTTGAGACTTATTATGTATACTGTCTCTACATCTCTAAACTCTAAACGGCTTGCTCGTTTGCTCTAAATGCATCCGCATCTATATTATTAATCTTTCTTAAAACCTGTACCCGTCATGTACATAATGGTATTATATGCGTCATGCGTAAACTTTTAATATTTAACATTTGTAAAATTTAATAATGCTTTCTTTCGGTCAATAATCTTTAAAGACCCCTTCTAATTTGCCGAGGCTTTACAATGCTGGTCAATACGAAATGAGTTAAGTTTGTTAGTTAAAAATCTTTTTGGTGCTGCAGCAGATAATTGTGAAAACGGATATTAAGTATGTAGTTAGAGGCAAATCACATCCAGTTGATACTGAAGCTTAACCAAAATTAATTTGAATAAGGTAAATGATTGTTGGGAAGCTAAACAAAGTTTGAGTTCAGGTGGTGCGCGTGTTTGGGTGTTATTGACAGTACTACTTCTACTTCTGTAGCATTTCCAATGCTTAAGCATTACTAAAAGTAAGCTAGGTAGGTAATTGTATTTATAATGTATCTAGATACATTAAAACTTGAAAGTTCAGAATAGCAGCTTTTATCTGAAGTTTATTTAAATATGGACAGAAAATTACGTGTTACTTAAAGTTATGCTCAGCCTAGCTAGTATCATTTGCAAAACAAAATGTAATTTTAAATTCTTTGGAAAAAACACCCACACACGTCAGTTCTGTTTACAATTAGTAACTCACATTGTTCCAGGCAGTATTCATGATTGAAGGCATTGAAGCCGTAAGTTTTCTTGGTAGATTATTTTATTAGCTTTACAGTTACAGCGCATAAACTATGCTCTTTCATAGTTTTGTTTAAAAAGTTTAATGTTAAAGTTTTCATACTCTGTACTTACAACTACGAATTTTCTGAATTAGACACTCCTACTAGGTACGTAGATTTTATTTATACCAGCTTTTTTGATAATTTTACTTTAATCATACTGTTTAATCAGTACTACGTCAAATACCGCGGGCATCAGTACAAAATGAGAGTACATAGTTAATTTAATAAATCATTTCATACACAAAATTAGACGCCAAAATATTTAAATTATTTGTTAATCTTTGGCAATCACAATTTGCATTCGAATCTGTTTTGAACTTAGGTAGGTATGTAATATTCATTATCTTTTACCAAGTATTGCAAGTGAAGATATTAAAGTAGAAAGAATTCTCGTTTCTTGTCTATTCACCTGAATTAGGGCCTACAGTGCTGTTTAAAATTCTATGTAGTTCATTAATTCTTGTACTACCATACAGATGGTACGGAGAAAAAAAACTAAAATTAGGAATTTAATAATGAGTCCTTTGCCTTGTACCAGTTCTATAAAATAAGTTTCTGAGGAATATGAGGGTAGGGTAACAATTGGGCTAGTTAGGCAAAAACTTGTCGAGCGAATTTAAGTTGAATTCGATCGGTGTATATAATTATAATTTAACCTAATACGCCATTTCCCACACCGTACTGGGCTGCATGTTTCTATTGGGGCTAAAACTTTGAGTACAGAACATTTCTTTACTAACGGCTTTACTTCACTTTACTACATACGTCGCTTTGCATCTGGCGCTTACCACAACAGTTAAGAAAGTAAAGTAAATTGAAGGTGACATAATTATTTGGAAATGCTTTCGAACAATATTACCTGAGCGTATGTACAAATTATAAATTATCCACACACACAAAGGCTTAAATCCCTAAATCAGCGGGTATAATGACTTGCCCAGTCAGCTAGTTCAGAGCTCAACAGATATTTATTGGGTGTTGCTTGGAAAACAAATAGACACACAAAGAAAAAATAACGAAGCAATAACAAGGTAAAATAGTTCTGAAAAGATTTGTTGCAATATTTTCCTATTTGGTTTTGCTATACTTAGGTTATTAGGACGTTAATAGGCCATTATTAGTCTCCTTTTTTATTACAAAGGTCGCGCTGTATGACTTCTTATTTTTATTTTAGCTAATTGCCCACACACTGAAGATGAAAGTAAGAATTCGATTGCATATTACTTTTATTTGCTTACTGTTAAAATATTGAGCTAAGGAAAACTAATTCAAACTCATACGAGTACTCAAACTCATTTCAAATTTTTATTAACTATGTTGAAAGGTGTAGTAAAAATAAAAGTCTAAACAGTTTTAATTCTAACTAAATCTTTAGAATTTGATGATAGTGTGAAGTGTGAAAAAAAAATCCAAGTTTTACAGCCGTCACCATTATGCAATGCTAAATTGAAATGCTTGGGGATGAAAATATATCTAAATTCTATCTAAATGATAATGATACTATCATACAAAACTCATCATGCTAATAAAATGCATGGGGAATCTTTACTGCAAAATTCTGAATCTGAATATAAACTTTAAAGGGTGCACATTTGTCTCTATAGTATGTATTTGCGTGGTCGGCTGCTGCAAAAACTCCAAACTGTCCAAACCCTTCTTGCCCATTTTTATCATGTGTGTGCTGATTCTGATATTATGCTTGAGAAATGTGTGGCGCGGGATGGAACTGGGAACAGCAGAGTAGCAATAATAATTGATAACAATTTGTGCCAAGTATTTCCTCATTATATAATCACTGCTGAGAGTGTTGACTCGTAAGTCTCAACACTTTGAAAATCACGTCCTTTTCCCATCAGGGTTAATTTAAAACTTTTAAAACCTCATTTCAAAATTTTAACGATTATTATATACTGCCTTGCGCGTTCCTTGTGTGTCTTGTCCTGTGGTTTGATTACAAAGCCCCATGTCCATGCAAAGCCCATGCTCTGTCTGAATTTTAAAAAAATGTACTGTGCAATGATTGAGAGAAAGTAGAATTTTATTGTGATGTCTTTCTATCTCTATGTGTACTACAGTCCTGTCCGTCTGCCATACTATATAAAGTTTATCATTTATTTTACGATAAATAATAATAACATAACTACCTGCCTATGATATGCATGTCGACTATCTAGAAAAAATATTTGAAATTGAATGGTAGCAATAATGGTGCATTTTGTAATGTCTTTCTTCACGTCTATATATTATATTGAAATTGGAATAGAAAATGGAGTTGAGACGAAGATACTTTTGTAAATGATGAATGACTTTTTGATTTTGATTTACGATTGGTTTTAGGAATATGGAACTGCAACAGTGATTGAGCAGCTAGGATGGTTTCTTGTTGCTCTCGGAGCTTTTATTTTCATCATCAGTTTCCTCGGCTACTGTGGCACAATGAAAGAATCTCGCGTTCTTCTGGGAATGGTATGTCAATACTCATAACAATCAAGTCATTTAATTCTCTATTCACTCTCATAATATGTGTTTCTTTCCTCGCATATTGCTCTTTCCACTCTTTCACCATCTGAGTCATACTACGACGTACGAAAGGATGAACCCGCTTGTTTTTTTGTCGTACTGCTATTATCCGAAGATACAGTACGGCAGCGGCTGATTGAGCTGAAATGTATATGTGGAGTGCAATAGCGAGGGAAAAGACACACTGCATTGAGAAATATGGAATATAATTTGTAACGTGTCTTGATGATATATTTTATATTAAGATGCAGTTGCAGTTTAAGATACTGTAAAATATCAGATCTTAGTTTTTAGAGTGATTGAACAACAAGCACAATGTAATGCATGATTACATAGGTGCTTCCTAGGTAGATAATTATTTTGTGTACGTACACTTCATGCAACATAATTCGCCTGTAGATGTAAATGCAATTTACTTTGAAATGGAAATGAACTTCTACGTTCTACCTTGTCAGGATAGTGCTCCATCAATTATGAGGCACGACGTAGAAGTGCTGTTCATATCAGAAGCTTATTAGTTTGTAAGTATAGTAGGAGAATAGATATTCTAATTTGAACGTCAACGTGCTGGGCAGAAGGCCTGCAGTCAAGTGTCATTTTTTTTTAAAAAGCAAAAAGATAGATATGGCACTCTCTTTTTAATTATTGTTTTTAATACACTCATGACCACCTACTTTATGAGCACTGTTAAATTTATATGGTAATTTACAGAACTAATTGAAATTTTGATGTGACTATTTTGGAAATTTATTACAGTATTCCTTCTTTCTCGTCCTCATTTTTGTTTTGGAAATCGTGTTGGTGGTTCTCTTCTTCGTCTACAGATCTGAGGTAATGAGTATTCATGAGACAATTATTATTTTTCCCTAACTCCCTAACTACTTACTTCCGTAACTTCATCTAATCATCGTTATACTGTTCATTTGAGCATTGCATTAATAAAAATGTTAGAATGGAAAGTGTAAGGGAAAGAGGAAGCTTAATGAGTTTTACAGTACGATCAATCATGCGATAATTATTACTATGACTGAATTACATTTAGAATTTGATTTCTGCTCTAATCAACATCAACATTACTTTTCATGAGAGTCCATTTTAGTCAAAAGGATAATATGTTAGCTTCATGGAATTTGTTGCTTGATCTTATAGATGGAAAGCGAGACACGTAGCGTTCTGACTGCCAGCGTTCACAAATTCTATTCTACTCGGGATCGCGCTAATGCGTTTACGTTCACAATGGATTTCACCATGGCACAGGTATAGAAATTTACATTTATGTAATTGTGATTGATGGGACTGCACTTGAGTTTTGAAACTGCAGAAAACGCAAGGAGCTAACTGGTTATTCTACATGTGTATTTGTATACTAATTTACTAATATAATCAAACGCTATCATAATTTAAATATTTAACTTGTGGCTGCACTGGCAATGTCCTTTAAATTGTATTAATTACAAAATTCATTTAATGTAATTATTGTAACACAAATGATCCAATATACAACAGTTACAAATTACGATATATACTTGTTAGGAAGTTCCAAACTTTTAGGTTCTGGTAAAATCCAGGGTATTATAGATATTATTGTCCAACATAGCGTTTCAGAAAGTTATCTGTTTCTGCCCTCTATTGACGAGAAATTAAACCATGCCTTCATTCCTCTTACTTATACAGACTTTTTAGCCTAGTTTGGTCCAAAAACATTTCATTTTACCCAAATCAAAGGGGAAGTATAATGTATTGTTTAATTTAAAACCGTTTGCCTATTTTTTGCAAATGTTATTGGATTTTTAAGTCAGTACAAAAATAAATCAAGGAAGTTTAGCCATTAAAATGAAAGTGCATGAATAGATTGAAAAAGTTGCATTGGATCCTTTGTAGACTCTTGTCTCTAGACAAAGAAATGAGATGCTCAGTGAAGTGAAGATGAAATAAATTACATGGAATTCCAAACACAGAGGGAAACTAAACCAAAATGTATTGTGTATTTTCAGAGTCAGTGCTGCGGTATTAGCAACTACACGGACTTTGAACGTGCAACATTATTTCAGTCAAACAAAACACAAGGGCAACGAGTCCCTGTGGCCTGCTGTCATCTCATACCCCCTAGACTGGACTTCAATCCTGTAGAAATTAATTGCATTAAAAATCCAAGTGACACCAACTCTTACTGGAACAAGGTTAGTATACAGTAACATGTACCTAGGCAGAAAACTATTGTTGCATTTATTATTAAATTATTTCGTATCTTTGATCATCTAAAAATTTGGCTTTAATTATTGCAGGGTTGTTTGGATACGGCCATTGGAACAATAACAAACTCAATCAACATTGCAATCATCGTCGGACTCGCCGTGGCTTTACTGCAGATAATAGGAATCGTATTCGCCATATGTGTGTACAAAGCCGCCTACTATGACTACAAATAAAAAATTAGTAGTGTATGATTTAAATATAATTAAACATAAGTAGTAAGTTAAATGCAATCAATCCTTCACTGTGACAAAAAAAAAATGATTTGGAATATTACGAAACTGAAAATGTATTTTTTTCGTCAGTTCAAATTAAAACGGATATCAAAGTGTTAAGTAGTCACTGACCAGACCACTGACTTCAATATTGTCTCTGTAAAGTTTGCTTTTTTATGAAATAATGCAGCCAAGCTTGAAAACCAGTACCATTTTAGCTATACGACAATGACTTGTATAAAATTTAAGTCTTTTCGTGAGTTCATTCCTGTCTGTCCTGCGATTAGTAAATTAGGTTTATTAGTTATTTAGTTGTAGAATGACAGTGTAGATATTTACAAACAAATCACGCTGAGATTGAAACATTAGGACGTGTAAACCAGATTATGTTGGTGTATGCCATGTAATTATAATCTGCGCTCCTTACTGTAAAACTAACGACGTGAGGACATTTCTAATAAAGTAGACAGAAGTGTTTTTGCCTTTTTTTCAAACATATTGTGTAAAAAAAAATGAACTAGCCTAATGCTGACCCAACTAGGTAATATTTATGAGATAATTTGCAATGGAGGACATTATGAAGAAACGAAATAAAGTATTGTTCATTAAGCTACGTTAATTAAAATAAAGTAATTGTTAGAGGTTAGAACGTTAGAAGTAACAGATATTGTGCATTTGTATTTGTGTAGGGTTATGTTGCATGTATTGTCATGTTAATATTATTTTAGTGTGTTGTCAATGAGAATTGAAATTCAGTTCACTTCTAATAAGTGGCACTGCTGTGGTTATTTGAATGTACGAATATACATGTACTATGTTAAACTCAAAAAGTAAGTTAAGATTTTTGTACTGAAACTTGAGAATTCCCTAGTGTATACATTTTATAATCAATTAAAACCTTTCAAGGTTAGCTGCTTTTTAACTCTGACGTAGAATAACTTGTCTTCAAGCTCTAAATTACGATTACGATTTTGTGTACGGACATTGAGTACAAAGGTAATAATGCTTGTAAAGACATCTGATCTGAAGAAAAAAACATAGGTAGTATGCTTGCTTTCAATTTATTGCTACAGTATTGGCCATATATCTATGTGCTCATGATTCTCTCAACCTTTCCAGATTTATTGAATTCGTTAAGTGCAAACATGTTATGTTATGATTGCATTTATTTGTTCCCACTGTAAAACTGGTTACAAATAATACGGTACCTGCAGCTTATATTTTTTTAATTCCGAACAAAATTTAAATTGTAGTTTGCTTTTTGTAATTATTGTGGTGTTAGACATGTAATATTTTACTGGTATAACGCAAAAATTTATAATATTGAACATTAGTCTAACGTTTTCACTTAGGTAGCCAAGTTCTGTAAAACAAATGCCAGTCAGAAGGGTTAACGATTAACCCGTTAAATATACTTAGCTTTATTTTTGCGGTAATTCTAAAACATGAGCTGCTTCTGCTAAGTCGTATATATGTATGATTATACAATGTCATGTTATATGGGCATAATTGCTTACACTTCTGGCTGGCATACAGTAGGTACCTATTCCTTTTTCTACTTTATTTTAAAGAGAAGTTAGTTAATTCGCGCTTAATTGTAATCAGTTGAATGAATATAAAACTGAAAATTATTATTATTATCATTGTGTGAATCTCTTTCTGTAGCAACATAATTTCTTACTCTTTTTATAATGTAGTTTGTAGACTCGGTAGTACATATTGTATTCCAAATATTCCAATATGGATTTTGTAAATTGTATTTCCCTACGCTTAAGTTTGTCTATATCTATACTAATGAGTTTGGCAATGCACAAGGCATGGCTACTCTTACAAATATTTGTATGTAGTTATTACGTTTCACATAGGTATGTATGACTTTCGCATCTAAGGAACTTGAAATTAATTAAGATTTGTATAGTTGTACTGGTAAATGTAAATTTAGTTTAAGAAGCTGTCCCAGCCATGTATCAGTACAGCTAGTAGGGAAATCACCAAGTTACATAGTGTGTATATTAAGGATTCAATGATTTACTAACTGAGGTATAGGTATAAGATTAGAATACTTTGAAATGAAATATATTATACATGTGACGCATGTCATTTGTGAGTTTCTAAGCTTATGGCGGACACACGTTTATCTGTAAGATTGAGTGTTGTGTTTTTACTTATATTATAATAATGTTCAGATGAATTCGTGTAATAAATACTATAATTTATTATGTCGATAATATACATGAGTACTGGTTGAATGTATTTAATGTTAAGTATGTTATGCTGTGCAGTACCATTTTGAAAAAATGATTGCAGAGTTCTCTTTGTCATTATGTAAATGAAATAAATGTAAATGAGAATGACCTACCTACGCGAGGAAGAAAGAGAGACAAAAGTGTTAACGATTTGGATTTAATCTTTCCGCCTGCATAATTTCCCCGTAATCCCGTTTTAAAACTATTATTATTATTATTTCAGTACACATTTTGGGAACGTCGTTGTCATTTTCATTGAAAGTTGTTATCTCCAAAGTTTTGCAAGATAAAAAGGAGGATATAAGCGTAGGACTGTAGAGGAGCCGGGAGCCAAGAGGGTGGGGATTTTTTCTCTCCTTGACATGACATATACATTTGTAGTACCAAAAAGACATCTTGGGTCGTTGTCTAGACATTTTCGCAGACAAGTTGAGGAAGTATGTGAGGGAAAACATTGAGAAAAACGTTGTTGGAACTGGAACCAAGTGAACCCTAAGGAAAAGTATGTAGATTGACAAAGTTTTGGAGGGAAGTTTCCAGTGTTCGTCTTACTATACAGCAAGAGACTTGTAGTCATTTGCCACGAAAAAAAAATCATCATGGATGGTGGAGTGCGTTAGGAAATGATCTTGTCATTTTCTTCTCCTTCAACTCCTGCACTGCTTACCATTAACTAGCTTGTTTTCCCCACAGAGAAGAAAGACACCTACCTACCCACTTCCTACCCCACCTACCTACCTACATTACATATGTATCTCCCACTACACCACATTCCACTTGTAAGTCACAGACTTCATTCTTTACGTGCTATGAGAGAAAATTTTGAACCCCAGTGAAGGTGAGCAAAGCTTGGGTTTTAATGCTCACATTCGAATTCATTTTTGCTACACGATTCCTAATTAATTACCGCTGATAAGGACAAAATGGAAATCATTTCATAGGAAAATCTCTTATTCATTTTCTTGGATTTCTCATAATTTTTAGAGAGAGCGGGCGTCGTGACAGTGACAGATCTGCTGTTTGTAAAAGATGTTGAGAAGATTTGAGTTTAAGGGGGAAAGGCGAAGGCAATGAGACGTGAGGAGAAGACACATGAAAACCAAGATGAGATTTTGCCATCCTCATCACGTTCTATTTGTTCTTTGAGGCTCGACGTTCCCCTCTTAAAAAGAAGTCTTGACAATCTTTTACCAAAGACAAGCTTCATTCGCTCCGTGTACGCGTACATTTCTCCACGAAACGGCGAAGTACATCGTCCATGTCTCACTGTACAGACAGAGACAGACTAACGATAGTGGCGATACGTAAGAAAGGAGTTTTGTTCAAAGAAATTTACCTACGTATGAGAGAGAGAGAGAGAGCTATCCCTCTCCCTGCTCCCGGTCCCGGTCCATTTCCAAATCCAAAATTTCCAAACTCACACAGCTACACACAACACAGGGCATATAGTGATAGACAATGAGAGACAGGAACAAGAAGGATCGTTAGACGAATTCGGAACAAGGGGAACTGGAATGCATTGGGAAGGCGAAGGCCAGAAGTTGAGAGATGTCTGCCATTCCCCGTCCCTGCACAAAAACTGACTGAGAACATATTATCCCTTTCCTTCTCCTTCCCACAATAATACAGACTGCAGATTCTTCGCCTTCACTTCTTTAGCCCAGATATTAACATAAGGAAATACCAGACCATAATTTTGGTGAGATACCACGGAAGTGACTCAAAGGAGAGCGGACGAACAATACATCTCCTTCTCTCACATCCTTCCACACTCATTTTTCTTCACCTCACAAAACAACCTCTTATCCCACGTAAGTCTTATAAAAGCCCCTTTCTACACACACATAAAGTCCTAATAGGCAGCCCAAAACCACGAACCATGCGATGCAACATATGAGGAACCATTCCAAACCAAACCAATGAATTCCATGCAGTCCCCCATATACAGATATTTTGCATCTCTCCGTCTACTCTGTATATCCGTCTGAATCCCTCCATGTATAGGTATAGGTATAGGACTACCTCAGGGAATGGTGGAATGTGCATATTACAGACGTATAGGGGAGAAGGCCCTGGTCTAAACGTCCATCTCCCTACATAATAATATTAGATAAAATTTCATCTTAGAAAATTGGATAAGAAGGAAAGGAAGTGCTTGCTGACTTGCTTCTTCTCCTCCTTCTTCTTCGACTTTTTTTTCATATTGGCAGTCTGGCAGTCAAAGCCATTACACTTTATGAGAATGAAGAGAAAAAAATTGTGTGTGCTTGAGGAAGACGGAGAGAAGGAAGGATCTAGGGCTTTCCTTAAAGAGTATCCATTATTTTCCGGAAGAATGACGGCAAGTGCGATTTCATAGTATTTTTTTGCAATTTATACATACCACCCAGGCTCATGTATGTTTGTAGCTTGTATAGGAACCTCCATATACTACCACGAATGCTATTCTTCTACTATGCATGCATCACTTTGCTATGTTTACGTGAGTTCGACACAAACACAGGCCCCGTACCGACGCCGGCACCGGCACTGGGACGGGTAGAATGCACCATAACCACAGAGCTGTACACTACAAACAGGAGAAAGTAGAAAGGGCTGCTGCCTCTTCCTTTCCTCCTGGTTACAATCATCAAAGACGTTCCATCTCCATATGAGAGAGAAAGATGAGCGTTTTGGAAAAAAATGAAGCTTTCCCCTGGAATAATCTCTCCAGGACTCAGCTCTCAGTCCTCATCTATTTCTCCTTGACTCTCATACGTACTCAGCCCTCCTTGTTTTCTCCATCATTCACCAATGCCAACCAACCACCGCCAACCAACCCTCACCAAAAAATAAGAAAACGAAAATACAAAAATATGAAGATACGAGCTTTCTTCCCTCTCTCCATACTCACACTGGATTGTACCCAATCGCAAATATTAGGAGACTCACCTAATCAAATAAGAGTTTTCATGGCTGAGCAGATTCTTCAATATTGACAAACTCCCTCAGAGATGATCATTCATCCTTGAAGAATAAAAATAATATTCTCTCTAAGTTCTGTTTCTGTTCTCTGCCTCATACTCACACTACAAGACGATGGGATGTCATAATACAACCAAAGCCGAACCACACGACAAAACTCCATACTCACTCAGAGAAGAACGACAAAGACAACTCAATAATGCCTCCGCTTTCCCAACATTCAGCATCCGCCTCCACACATAATAAAGTGTTCAAAGTTGGTCTTCGTCTTCATACTTTGTGCAAGATCAACCTAAAAACTCAAGATTATATTACAGAACCCCAGTCCAAGTCCCATTTGTGAGCATAAGAGTTTGCTAAGAAGTAAAATAAAAATCTATTTCTTATATTTTTTCTTATTTTCTCCCTTCCGTATAACTAACAATGCGTTCCAAGGCGGGCGCTATAGGCTGACGCTCGCACTGGGTTTCTCCGGGACTTAATATTTTTAAAAAAAGGGTGCATTAAGTTGTCAGGACTGCTCCCTGTTCTTCCACGTACATTCAAGATTCTACAGCTCAATATACATTGAAAACATATCACACGGACCAGGAACCAGGAACCAGCGCCATACCAGCAGCCATAGGAGATACTCCGTCAACGTCACTCCAATATGATTAACACCAAGTCAATGGATTTTATAAGGAAGAGAAAATATGCGCGGCAGCATGAAGGGTTCAGATTCGTTTAGATTCCAACACCTTTCCCACGTCCTTATTTTTCATTGACTACCAAATTACATTATTTATCCTGAGAGCGGGGCGAGCGGGGAAAAAAAGTATTCGTAAAAAGAAAAGGAGCCAAAAGAGTCAAGGAGAACTTTCAGTACAAAATCAACAACGGGAAGGAAATACGACATGAAATTCCTACTTGTAGTGCTGTAAGTTGTAATACAGAGACAGGCTAAAAATAATGGAATAATCGCGAGCTTTCTCAAAGGGAGTTGAACCTACATTTCTGATCTACTACCCACGACACAGACAACAATATAGACTCCACAGCAGATCTCTACACCCCCACTACACTACACTACATCACATTATACGATTCCACTTACTTACGACTGCACACAACCAAGACTTGGTATAGGAAAGCGAGAGAGAAAGCTATAGGGAAGGGAATATAGGAAGGAGATGAAGGAAGACTTAAAAAAAAACAAGTTGGATTCTTCATTCCAGTCACGACGTAAATAATTCCAATCTGATTCCCTAAGGATGTGGTGCGATTTCTATAGCATCCTCTCTTCACACACACACACACTCATCAACAGCAATGATCGATTTCGATTCGGATTTTCAAAGCTAAAAGACGAGGACGGGAGAAGCAAAGACATGTTTAGGGTGATTGTGATTAGATGAAGCACTCCTTTCAAGTATGCACACGCCTTATATGCCCTCTTATTTCCTTTCTTACTTCCGTATAACATCCTATACCTACTATTTCAATCTCTACTTTATTACGCGGACCTGCATTATGCCTATAGGT
>JAQFZE010002025.1:0-15752 GCA_034695245.1 Dicyrtomina saundersi | reverse complement strand
AACTTCTTTGGGATCTGGAACGCTTTCCCGTACTGTATCCAGTAAAAGGAAGCGGAGTCCTCAGCAATCATTGCATTCAGAATTGAAACAAATGGTGCCTCACTGAAATACTTGATAGCAAAAAAAGTAGAGCCCGTACAAACACTGAGGGCAAATAATTTTAACGAGAATATTGCTACTCCGCTACACTTATTGAATAATTGAGTGAACAGCTGACACTGTCTACAGCAAAGAGTTGCCTGGGTAATATCTCCCCATTGTAGTAATAATTTTTCCCCCATTTTGAATATGAGAATTTCCGTGGCAGCCTTCACTTTGTAATTAAAGAACGTGAAGAAGGACAATTGAAAGTACGTCATAAAATAAATATTTGCAAGGCCAAAAATGTGTGAAACAGAGTCGATGATGGCCAGAATTATGAAAGAAAAGTCAGTTTTGTAGTCTTCATGCAGGATTTGGAATAGGAGATGTGGTCGGCTTCTGTCACTTAGCAGAGCTACAAGGTCAACACAAATAAAGGTGCAGTATATATGTGGAAATAAAGACATATATTGGTCTTCTTTTGATTGGGCTAACCATTGAATAATGAGAGATGACTTCCATTTGATTCCAGTATTCTTCTTGTAATTCTTTCTGTTACTACTACTCCTATTTACTGTCTCAGCATCGGATTTGGAGTGCACTGAGTTCCACAGTATGAGGAACGTGTCGCTATGATTCTTGTAGGAGATGTTGAATGAAATGCATAACATGTTTATGGTGAGAACGATGAAGTTGATGGAGAAATGGTTGAAGCTGAAAGTAGCTTCGGAATAATAATTGTAAGCTTGAATGAAAAACTTTACCAAAGTGTAGAATGTGGTCAGAAAATGTACAATAAAAATTAGTTTGTTCACAATATATTTCAATCCGAAGGTCTTGTAGCTCTGTAATTTTCTTGTTTTTCGATCGAAATCAAAGGGAATCATGCAGAATTTGGAAAGACACTCAAGTGCTAAAGAATTTGCAGAGTTTGGAACTTTGTACGAAAATGTGGACATTTTACTTGCGCGTATACTGCTATAGTAATTCTTATGTAATAGCTGCTTGATTTTATCACTTAACTTTGACAATTTTTTTATTCTTACCATCAGATTTTTATATTAGGTGTGTAGTAACCCTGGCTCTGGATATCCGCTATACGTGGTTCACAAAGAACTCCCAATGAAATACTGACGCGTTTTTTTTGGAGAGTTTAGGGAAGCTTTCTGCTCCACTAAATGACATTATTAGGTATGATGGTATGATTAAAAGCAA
Organism: Dicyrtomina saundersi; assembly: GCA_034695245.1. Classification (NCBI taxonomy): domain Eukaryota; kingdom Metazoa; phylum Arthropoda; class Collembola; order Symphypleona; family Dicyrtomidae; genus Dicyrtomina; species Dicyrtomina saundersi. Next base: position 14,456 of record JAQFZE010002025.1, on the reverse strand, counting down.
TCGAATTTTTAAGTAAACATCGTTTGAATTCTGAAGTAGGAATGAATTCGATTTTTCTTAAGCTTCTCGGTATATTACGCCGCGGCCATAAACAAAGTCAACAAGAACTTTTGACGGGCCTACCTCTAAAATCTAAAAATATCCCTAACCTTTAAAACATGGAAAAACAACTTACGAAATGGTTGCCTTATGAACCGGTAGTTTTCTTGTCTTCGATTCGGCTGTATGTAAGTAGCTCCATATATTAGAATTTGCGATTGCCTTAATGAATAGTTTGTGTGCTATATATTTTAATGGGTATTCAACGATGATCAAACAACGACGTTATTAAGGTCATAAATATTTTTAATCACATCAGTATTGTTATGGTTATGAAAGACAACAGATGTGAATTATTAAAGAAGTTTTGCAATGTAAGTGTAGGCCAGTATAGGCAATGCAGAATATGGAAAGGTATTGACTGTAATATGTATATTGAAATAAAACCTTTTTATGGTGAAAGAGCTTTCATTTCCAGCCATCCCTTTGCGTCATGACACTTTCTAAAATAGGTATGAACTCGATTTTCTTAAACCTCTGGGTATATGACGTTGCCACTACGATGTTAAACAAAGTCAACAATAAATCTTGACTGGCATCGCTATTTTCAAAACAGAAAACAACAACTTGGGAATTGGGAAACTTTTGCTGTATGAACTGGTGGGCTTGGCGGTAGGAAATGTAGGCATAGGTATGGTGACACTTCCAGTAATTAAATTGTCTTAACTCACAGTAAATTATAAATAACCTAGTTGATATATTGATAACTACCTAACTGATAATATAGATCCAGGAAACTAGAACTTTGCAATATGTCGTTATTACCACTATACTATGTGTGTAGCCACCGAACCAACTTTATAGATATTTGGGGTATGAAGTGTCCAGTAAATTAGAATTTCCCAATACGTATCTAGGTACATACTGTCATGTTCCCATGGCTTCGCTACGTCATTCATCGTCCACCATTAGTATTATTATTATTATTATTATTATTATTATTATTATTATTATTATTATTATTACATATTATTATATTATAAAAACAAGGGCTAAAGCCTTTGTTTAATGGCAGCCCTAAAAGCAAAATAGAGTGGTTTGAATTTGCCGCCAAATTTCAGTTGTCAATTTACATGTGGAATGTGCAAGCATCTGTGAGAAGCCTCAACCAAACATTCACAAAAGCTGCAAACATTATTATTTATAATCAATTTCTCTAATACAACCAAAAATTCAAATTTTTTAAATTCCCACCAAAACTTTAAATATTGTGTTAGCTCAAGATTTTTACCGGTCACTAAATGAACTTACCCTCAAGTCGTATATCATTGGAACGGTAACAATTAGGCAAATCTAAATAACTTGGTGTCACTAGCAAAATAGTTTATTGTTTTTAAATAGATTTGAAAAATATAAACAAAATTTTTAAAAGTTAATGGATTTTTACGAGTGATATATGATTTAAAAGCTCTTCATACATTAAAGAGACACTTTTTGTATGGTTTTATCTTGTGGCCCATACAACACTTTTTAGGTGAAATTGAAAAATTAAAACACCGTTATCGTGAAAACGTTTTGTGATAATGATGGCGCGTTCTGTAATTTGAATTCTTCTAGTCATTATCTTTTGTATGTTATATGACTCGATGAAATTGATTCAGTATTGCAAAATTTTCAAAATACCGGTAAATTATGTAGATGGGTAGTAATAAATAGTGCCAACTACCACTCCATAATTCACTCCATCTTTTACTTTGGAAATCGAAGTATTGTCTCCGGTTGCTGTCCTGAATAAATATTATATTGTGTTTTTTACACTACTTTTGTACCTTATTCCTACCTAATCCTACTCTACCATGACAACACATACTTTGTACAAAAACATTAGTTAAAAAACAACATAAACTTATGAAGATATCTCAAGCCGTAAAAACTACTTTCTGAATGTGAACGCTTAATATAACATGTGGAAAATATTCACACTATATGGGTACTAAATACTCAATACTCATAATAATTATTTTACATGGACGTACATACCAATAAAGTGGTAGAGGTAGGGGTTCAAAATTTTCGATTTTTGAACGACCTAGGTAATTTATGGACGCTCCTTAATTGTACGTCTTTCAATACCGTATTATTTTGAAATCTTGTTATGCCTGAATTTTAATTATTTTCTGGACCTACATAAAAACAAGTCAAAGAAATATTAAAAACTATATGGTTTCCTTTTTTTAATCCAGCTGTAAATGGCGCTATATGTATTGATATTTCAAATTACCTAAATGAATAGTTTAAGTGCTATATATTTTAATGAGTAACAAAGATGATCAAGCTACGACGTAGTTAAGCTCATAAATATTTTTAATTCCATTAGTATTGTTATGGTAATGCGAGACAACACTTGTGAATTATTAAAGACGATGAACTGGCAAAATAATAAGTGTAGGCCAGTAGGAAATACAGAATATGGAAAAGTATGTATATAATTGTAGAAATAAATCCAATTTATGTAAGAAGAGGTTTCATTTCCAACCATCCCTTTCGCATTATGACATTCTTGTAGTATAAATTCCATAAAAATCTACCATATGGGTAGGTATATATAGCTATAGGTTATACAGTATAGTATGTAGTTTTATCGTTATGTATTACAGGTGGAGCAATAAAAACATAATTACGAAATGGAAATGCCTAATCAATACTGAATCAATAATCTTCAACCGTAGCTTAAAACTTTAGGCAACGAAAACGATATACAGATGCTTGTTGTTAACATCAAAAAGCTAGTATAGGTTTCTAGCTCAAACAAAAGTTGAGATTGCTGTAAAATGAGTCAGAAATCGATAGGCCAACACTTTTAGAACTTAATTCGATTCATATTGTCAACTGTTGCTTGTAATTTTTATCTTTGTGGTAAAAGTTTAGGCACCCCACGCTGACTACAGTTCGCCGCACTGTCAACTGCTACGCCTAGTTCAAAGTGCCAACATAACGCAAACCATAGCTGACTAGATATACGCAGGCCTACCGCTCTGACAAGGGAATAGTTTCACATGTTCCCAGCCAATTTCAAAACCTGCCACTTACAAAAATCAGGCTAGTCTTAAATAGTACAGATCCAAAGTAACTCGACATCATTTTGCGTTTTTCGGCCACAGTGCCCCGCCAAAATTTAACAAATTAAAATTTTGGATTTTTTGGCACATTTTTTTTTTTGACGAAATTTGATTTTTTCTAATCCTTGAGCAGTTTTGTAGAAAGTAATTTCAGATTTTTCAAAATTCGAAAATTTTAATTTTATTGAAAAATGTGATTTTAAAAAGTCGGCCTCAAAAGTATTATTTTTTGCATTTTATTTTACGTCATTCACGAAACATTCGAATTATCCCCCCCCCCTATTTCTTTCTTTATCGTAGTTAAGATTGGCTACGTAATACTAATAGTGTTAGATATATACTTGTACTTTAGTGGCGCCGTGGCGCGCAAATTTAAAGAAACATATATTCACCTTCCGTGTCTATAAATGCGTACGTACTCTAATGCGTTTAAAACGGCGGTTTTTCTGGAGAGCAAAAAAAGTTGAAACAACATTGAAATTTGTTCCATTCAACTGCTAACTGCAAAAAAACCATTGCAGTGATCTAAACTAAAAACTATACAACACTTGTGATCGATAAATAGCTTTTTAAAGACAATCGGGTCACAACTGTGACCTGTAGCGTACGACCTACAGACGGACGGACGGACGGACAAAACCAATTCATTTGATGCAGCTAAAAGCTCAGCATCTAAAAAGCGGGTAAGACTCACTGAATGTGAACTATATAGGGACCTACCATTACTTATTGTACGTATTCCCACACTGTATTATTTTGAAAGTATTTAATTACGCCCCTGTTTACGGACTTTTGTTTTTAGGTCCAGGTCCAGAAAGTAATAAATACTAACCGCGTAGTTTCCTTTTGTTCGATCCGGCTGTAAATGGCGCAATATATATTGATATTTTTGATTACCCAAATGAATATAGTTTAAGTGACATATCTCATAATGGGTATTCAACGATGACCAAGCTACGACGTAGTTAAGCTTATAAATATTTTAATTCCATTAGTATTGTTATAGTTATGAAAGACAACAGGTGTGAATAATTGAACAAGTTTTGCAAAACAAGTTTAGTCCAGTAGTAGGCCTAGTAGGCAATACAGAATATGGAAAGGTATGTATGTACTGTATATCGTCTGTGAAGAACCAAAATTACCCATATACAATTTACGCTAGAATTAAAATGAGCTATGTCATAAAAAGCAAAATGTAAAACATACGTAAAATGTTAATTAAGAGTTTTTCAAAAGAGTAAAATGTTTTATGTTGGTGTTTTTGAAAAGTGTAAAATGATCTATTTACATGTTTTTGAAAAGTATAAAATTTTCTATTTGCATGTTTTCGAAAATTGCAAAATATTCTAATTAAACGCTTTCAAGACATGTTTCAATATTTTTGTAGATAGTGGATGTTGTTTTTAGCTACAAATTGAAACGGGTCATTTTGGCTCTTCACAGACGATATGTATATTGAAATAAAACATTTTTATGTGGGAAGAGCTTTCATTTCCAACCATCCCTTCGAGTCATGCCAGTTTTGTGATAATTCCATACAAGCCTACTTTATAGGTAGAATATATAGATATATAAGTAGGCAATACGGTATATAATTATCTATAGTTATATAGTATTTTAATGTTCTACGTAATTAAAAATTTTTTTAGATCTTTTACATAAGTATTTACAATATATAGCGGCACGTTCAACGGACGGTACTCAACTCAACTTGAAAATCAGCTATTTAATTGAGTAATAAAATTTAGGAAGTAACCGTAGGCTAAATTCTTAACAAAACTTATCCTTGTATTTAACTTTTAAAATAGGTAAGATTAACGCTGTTAATCGAAATATACCTACGTTTCTTGAACTGTCCGAGATTGTGAATTCCTTCTGCAAGACGGCAGGAGAGAAATCCCTTGTTCTTCGTATGTAGGTGAAATCGGTAGCCATCTAAGCCATTTCGTCCTGTATTACAAATTTAGAACAATTCTCATGATGTCGTTAGTTTGTTTTTGATCAAAAGCTTGTCAAGAAAATTTTAAAAAAATAGTTTCAGTCGTGGGTATTTTGTGTGAAACTTAAGTACAAGCGTATTGTTATGTCCGTTAAATGATTAAAGAGTTTATTAACACATACTTTCTTATAAAATCCATTACATATGGCAGGTCGTATGAAGCGTCACCAGAAATGAGTGCAGCTTTCTGGGCAGCAGCCCTTCTTGCCAAGCCACGCTCTTTGTCCGTCCCAGAAATTGTATTGTCCAGAACAAACCCAATAAATCCCGCGACAAACATTCCCGTACTCAATAAGATTTGAATTAAATTGTCCATATCATCTGAACCTGTCTTGATTTTTCCAGCGTAAGATTTTGCCCACTGAGATATCGTCTGTATTTTTTATAAATTCGGAATTAGAGATTTTTGCATTTTGAAACATTAAATAATGTTAAATGATAGAAATTTATCAATGTTGCCATCTTACGTGTACTAAATTTAAGATGGCAACATTGATAAAGTTTTGTCTAATTTATAATTTTACGAATTTCTAAATGACTTACCAATCCCATAAATATTGAAAAGCTGACAATGAAAACGTTCCTCCCAGACTCCAGTGACACTTCTGACAAAGTCCCAATCCCCACAGCCATAATGAGCGGGAAAATATAAAGAAACATCCCTGCAATAATTGGATCTGGTAATGAAACAAATACTGCACCAGCCTTGCCCACCAAACCCAAAGCAATCATGATGCCTCCAGCAACTTGAATTACTCTTCTGGAAGCCACTTTTGTTACAGAAATGGTTCCAATATTATTACTGTAGGAAGTTGACCCATTTCCAGAGCCCCAAAAACCACTGAGAACGCAACCAAATCCTTGGACAAAGATCCCACGGTTCATCACATTTTTGGGCGGGCTTGGAGTTTCTACAAAAAAAATCGTTCAAAACTAAGTTTTAAAAAATTTCATTAACAAATTACATAATATATCACTATTACTATTGTGTAGACTTAAACTGGCGTATATTCATTTTTTTCTAAAAACAAAAAAGAATCTCTAGAAAAAAATGAAATATCTTCATCAATCTCATTCAATATCTTTCAAAATCACGTAAATTCTATTTTTTGCGAATTTTTAAAAAACACGTAAATACAATAATTTGCACTTTTAAAAAACAAATAAATACAATATTTTGCACTTTTAAAACACACATAAATGGAATAATTTGCACTTTTAAAAAACGCATAAATACAATAGTTTGCACTTTTAAAAACACGTAAATACAATAGTTTGCACTTTTAAAAACACGTAAATACAATATTTTGCACTTTTAAAAACACGTAAATACAATAGTTTGCACTTTTAAAAACACGTACTAAATACAATATTTTGCACTTTTAAAAACACGTAAGTACAATATTTTGCACCTTTAAAAAACACGTAAATACAATATTTTGCACTTTTAAAAAACACGTAAATACAATATTTTGCACTTTTAAAAAACACGTAAATACAATATTTTGCAATTTTGAAAAACACGTAAATACAATATTTTGCACTTTTATAAACCATGGAAATTCAATACATTAAACTTTTAAAAAACAAGTGAATTTGAGTTTTTGCAATTCTAAAAATCATGTACATCAATAACTTTGTACTGTGTTTAATGATTTACTCATTAAATTTTGTCTCATTTAGTGACATTTTTGACATAGCATTGTCCGTCCTAATTGATGTTTTCACTTGCAATATACTCTAATAAATTCGCCCTATAACTATCAGTATATCCAATTAATTTCTTCAATACTTCCTATGTATCCCTAATAATAGCTATTTTGAAAGTATATTATGCTAAAAATGTTACTGCAAATTATAGCGCATGCGTAGTAGTCTCCAAGGGATTCAATCGTGGACGTCATGACACCGCAAAAGATGCCCAGGACTGCACCAATCGATACTGTTGGCCATCCCCATTGAACTATTAATAAATCGTAAAATAGTCAAAGAATGCTTCTAAATTGTAATTACATATATACATTTGTAGCCTATATAGATGCATTTTGAAAATTAGTTTTTTAAAAACTTGAGTATTTCAGAATAATTCTAAAATTGTTAAAAAAAGTATTTCTTTGGATTTACAAGGGTACGGAAACCGGAACCATTTAGAGCCGTACAAGATTTTGATTTTCGCATCAGTCCTAGCTGGGTCACCAGCTGGAAGAACGTTAGTGGCAGTTAAAATTAGACAAATGCCCCAAACTAGTGCAATGGATAGTAGAACCTAAAAATATATATTCAATATTTTTATAAATGAGTCGCATAAGGGTTGGTCCGTAAATGATTTCACCCAAATTATCACTCTTTTAATACCCACCCACCTCCATGTCATCACTTTAACACTACATAAACGGCTATCTTTAGCATGGTATGTCATCAATATTCGACTATACCAACTGACCCTACCGCAATGACATCATTTATGGACGGTCCCATATGTGTAATATCATATGAATATCGGAATATTATGCTAAATAATTATTATTGCTAAAATAGATAATAAATAATGCTTTCAATAATGTTTCTGCACCTATAATTAGATAATGTGTTTAACAATATAATAATAACTTACAGGAAAGACTTGAAAAATAGGAAATTTTTCCCGGATCCCATTTTCGTCCACTTTCCCACACAAAAAAGGTATTTTAATGTTTCGTAAATGTTGTGAGAAAATTATCAATAATATAAGTGTCCTGGAAAATTAGACAAAAACACATAGTTAATTGAAACAAATCTGTAAGAAAGAAATAAGAAGAACAGATATACAAGGTGTGTGTAGTATATGTAGGCTTAGGTAGACAAGCCATATTTTATACCTCCACCTGTAAATATAATTCATTCATGTACATAAATATTTTTTCTTACGATATAGATACAGCATAATTTTTGGCTGCTTCTTCAGTTGCATTTTGGAATAACGAAATCCCAATGAGACTTATTGCAGGGGCGATTGCAAGTGGCGTTAGGAATTGTAGCATATAGCCTATGATTCCTATTGCAAAATTAATAATTTCAATTTATTATATATTTGTAAATTACTTATTTGCAATTTTTCTAATGCAAGCATTATGTACATTAAAGTATTATAAAGTACCAGTAAATGCAAATAGAGTTTCAAAAAGTGCCGCGAATATTATGGCGCCTTGAATCTCACGCATGCGCACTTGCCACAATTCTTCCTTTTGAGCATCTGACATTCCATTGAACACTTCCTTCTCGGGGCAGGCCCACCTTGGCAGACTCAGTATTGCAAGGGAGGGAATTAAATAGGAAAAACTTCCACCCTGTACAATAGGGAGTCGGGTTCCAAAAGTACTTTGAGCAACGGTAATGACCCCTGACATGAAGACAAGCGTCGAGATTATATTTGCTTTATCTGGGTCATCTTCTGCCATGCAGAGGGCGGGAGCAAGGAAGAATGGGCAGGCGACTGTGGCGCCAATCATCTCTAAGTAATGCTATATTTCACAAAGCAAATAATGTGCAAACAATGTCAAAGTTTAAAGAAAAAAAGTTTTTGGTCACATCCTATGAGTTAGGAAACAACATGACTCATATCAACTTTATGCTGAAATGGGATCTTCCACAAATGACGTCATCCGTAGTCCGTAGGGTCAATGTGACTACATGCTCCCTGATGACATCCGCATCCCATACTAAAGACAGCCCTTTGCGCAATGGTTAAGCTGATGACAGGGCAATGAGTGTCATATGATCTTCAAAATGTGGACTTTTTGATGACGTTATTTATGGACGATCCCAAACAAAATCAATGTAATCTACTAAACAGTTAAATAAAATGAAATTAAAAGCACGCGAATAAAATATTTTGCCCGTTTTAAAAAACTTTTACAAAGAATATTTTGCACTTTTCAAAAGCGTGTAAATAGAACATTATGGTTCTATCAGAAACATGTAAATATAACATTTTGCAAAGTTCAAAAACGTATAAATGGAAAATTTTGCACAGTTCAAAAATGTATAATTAGTACATTTTGAACATTTACAAAATATGTAAATAGAACATATTTGAGTAATTTAAAAACATGCAATTAACATTTTACTCATCTTTCTCATTTTGGGATTATTTTGACGTAGCACATTTTGATTCTATAGCTAAACTTGGATAGAGGTCATTTCATTTCTTCACTCACGATGTAATAATTGGTGATGTTTCAAAATTTAAACTAGCAATTTGTATACTATAATCGAATTTTAACCTGAAGTCCTAGAAAAAGGCACATGTACCAGGGTGGGACATCTTCAATACCGTAAAGTAATTCTTCAGTGGACTCACTACTTAAAGACGTGTCAGTTTCTTTCTTGTCATTTAGTTCAACCCTCCTATTTCTATCTAAATCTGATTCTGCTAAATGGAGTTCAAAAGCTGGATTATCCATTTTATTAGATTAGCAAAAAATAACGAAATTTCGAAAATTCTAAAATTTCTAGTTATTGCAGCAATACATAATAGAAATGATTATTCTAGTTATTTTAGTTGTTACACAATTTTATTTCTTTTATTTGCTATACAAATTCCAAAAATTGATGACAAAATATTTTTTTTAGTGAAGAAACACCACACACAAAACAATAGGTATTTACTAAAAATTACGTTTTTTTCTAAATTGCGCCTATAAAAGTGTGGTCAGCTGAGAGCTTATTTACGTTGGGTTACACCACGATATGAAAAAGGTCACAAATTCTGTTATCAGTGTGAAGCATTACACTTACACGTGTTGCGTCTTCGTGTTTCGTCTTCGTGTTTCGTGTCAAAGCCCAAGTTTGCATAACATGCTTTAGTATTTAATAATCATATAAGCATATAATGTATAAAGGCAAAGATATTCAATAACTTGCATATCTCTTATGTGATCGGGATCGCCCATAAATGACGTTGCTTGTTGGGTCAATGGACCTACTTGGATATTGATGACATCCCATGTTAAAGATAGCTATTAACGCAATAGTTAAGCAGATGAAAGAGATATAGGGTCTTAGAAATTGGGATATTTGGATGACATCATTTATGGACGACCCCATTATGACATTTGCTATTTTTGACTGACAATGCAGCGACGCTGCATTTTAAATTCATACTTGAGAACTGCATTTGTTATTCATCCCATCATCCCATTACAATGCTATTATATACCTCATAATTATGCCGTAAAAGTTTTAAAGCAACTGAAAGCAGTTGTTACCGTCTATCTTCTAATAGTACGTCCCGAGTACTATTCAAACTCAAGCTTCTGACCCCGCGTAAAATTAGAGACCCGCGCATTAATAGAGGCCCGCGCATATTTAAACTCGAGAAAATGAGGCCCTCTTACCGGCGTAAGACATAAAGTAAAATAATTTGCATTGATAGCCCTATGTCTGAGTGTGTGACTTTTTTCCCCCGCGTACTATTGGAGACCTACGTACTATTCAATCTGAGGCGCCTACTTTCGCCTATAATATTACAGACCCGCGCACTATTAGGGACCTGCGTTGTATTAGAAGATATACGGTAGGTATGCATAATTTTAACATTATCATCATTAGTGTAACGTGTTCTGCAGTATAACTATTTAAGAATTGTGAGTGAAGAATCAAAATTGTCTATTCCGAATTTATGCTAAAATTAAAACGAGACATGTTAAAAATTCACTAAATTAGAAGTAAAGCAATGCGTAAAATGTTGTTAATTTCAAGTTTTGTTATAAACCTATAAACGCAAAATATTTTATTTGCATGTATTTTGAAAGTACAAACTGTAATATTTAAGTGCTTTTAAAAACAAGAAAATGTTCTATTCACATGTTTTTGAAAATTGCAAAATGTTCTACTTACATGCTTTAGAAAAGGTGCAAAATATTGTTTTTTACTGGTTTTGAAAAAGTGCAAAGTGTTCTATTTAGATGTTTTAAAAAGTGCAAAGTGTTCTATTTAGATGTTTTAAAAAGTGCAAAGTGTTCTATTTAGATGTTTTAAAAAGTGCAAAGTGTTCTATTTGCAAGTTTTTCTAAATTGTAAAATATTCTTGTAAGATGTCTTTGGGTAAACTTATTTAATTCTTTTATAAAAGTTTTGGTTTTACCAAAAAATAAAAGTGCAACTCTTTTGAGTCTTCTCAGGTTAATAATTAAAGGCATTTTTGTATTTCTTATTTCTTCTTGTAAACTACAATAATGATTATTGCTCGGAAATTCTAATAGTTGCCCGTTTTAAAATTAGTATAGTGTAAACCCAGAAAATAATGTATGTAGTTAGTGCTAGTTGAATCAGTGTATCTAATAATACTGATTTGAACTCGAAAGTATAGTCATTCAACTTGAAGACATAATTAATTACATACAGCCTTGGTATTTCCAATAATCTGAGACCAATATCATTTCGTTGTCAGTTCTAGAAACCCATTGCAATATCAATCAGTTGCTATGCTAATTGCATACTTATGTCGACAAAAGCATGTAGCTATACCATACCATGTAGGAAAAGCTGGTGACTGTTTCCACGTAACTAATTATACACTGCTTTTGTAATTAGTTCAGTAATATGCCTTAAAGCCTTGACTACTTTACTGTACGGAGAGAATGGGATCGTCCATAAATGACTTTATCTGTAGGTGCAATGCGCCCACTTGGCTACCAGTGACGTCTCATGTTAAAGATAGCCATTGACCCAATCGATAAGCTGACGACGAGGGGTCATAGAGTCCTAAACATAGAGATATGTCCATGACATCATTTGTGAACGATACCTAACACACAATACAACATTACCAATAATATAATTATTTTACGGATTACGTACACACAATTCAAATAACATTCGCGAGTCAGTCAATGACATGTGGGGTATGTAATAACAGAAACAACAAAAAATATTTCATGAAAAAGCTTCAATCAAATAATAAATAGGGTGAGTGCGTCTAATTGTGGCCGGCGGATTGAATTCGTATTAGATGAAAACTTTTGAAACTCAAAGTTGCAGAATCATTACATAGATAGGAATCCGAACTTTACAAACAAAAATGAAATCTTGTTGTACATCAATTCGTACCAGATACTCCCCCGGTGGCCACAATTAGGCACCCTCACCCTACTTTCAAATTTTTGTTTCCAAATTAAAGTTGTAGTTTTAATAATGTAATCAAAAGTTACTTTTGTGCAAAATCGTGACATTTTCAAGAAGGACGAAAGCGGAACTCAAATCTCTTGATGTTAACTTTTATACAGGTTATTCAACAACTACAAGGAAAAATATTTAATTCTCTAACGACTTTATTTCAACGTCAAAATGCTGTGTGATTTCCACTTATGGCAAATGTTATTGTTTTTCTACTACTTTTATGGTACATTTTTACCGAAACATATATATTGTGAATGCAAAGCTAGTTTTTATTTGATTTCATTTATTTGAGCTTGACTTATTGCTAGTGCCATTAAAATAACAGATGACAAAAATTAATTATTGGTATTAATTAGTATTACAAGTGTATCATAATATGTTTTTTAGAATGAATCTTATGGTTTAATCCGAATGCAGTTACTTTTATTACATAGAAATAGTGTAAATAATTACCTTAGTTTAAATAAAGTATCAGCTACCTAATTTATTATTCTTCAACCTTTTACTGTCTCCTTCCTGCAGAAACAAATATCGACAAACAAATTAGAGGCGGACAACTTGTACACTCCTTAAATATAAACAAACACGTGAAATGTGAAGTTAAAAATGTAAGTTCAATCCAAGAAGAAAATAAAATTTGTGAGAGCATTAATGTGTAATTCATTACATTTAAGTAATGTGTAACAATTTAATATCGGCCACTACTAGCATAATAATACGGGTCAAACTGATTATAGATGAGTGGGAAGAGTGGAGGTTGATTGTAGTAAGCGTTTGACATTTCTAGTGGTTGTGGAGGAATTAGGGGATTAGGTTTGGACTCGGGTGCTTCTACTTTTTCCCTTAGCATTGCTTTAAACGGAAGCTTCTTCGTATCAAATTCCAACCTATTTTTGATACAACAATAAATTACTCAACCTTATTTTAACACAATCAAAGATTACGGTACCAAAAAATAATGTTTTTAGTGTTCATATTTAAATATTAAAATTACTTTTTATTGGCCGCCAATCCGATGAATTTGTAAATTCCGATAGTTTCTTGGTCTGTAAGAATATCTTTTGCTTCAGTTGCTTCCGTAAACTCAGTATTGGTCATGATTGGAAAACGAATTTCAAATAGGCAATCACCAAGAGCTTCTCGAATGTGTTCATCAGTTGGCTCGACCTTCATTTCATTACACTGAAAGTCCGCCCATCTACAAGAATCGGTGTCAAAATAATTATGTTCATAAGTCATTAAATCACTATTCATTCGCTGGTTAACGTAAAAATGAATATAAATTAAATTACTAATTAAGATTTAGTTTTAAAATGCGACTCAAGATAAACTCAACAGAACATGATTGCAGAGTGAAACACGTCGAGTTCCTTGATTCCAATATCGTTCCTCACAAGAACAGATTTTAAGTTCGTCTGAGAGAGTCGCAAGAAATCATCAGTGTCTTTGTACTTGCTAAAGGATCTGTAAGAAGACATAAGTTAAAACCCAAAATTTTAGAAATTCGGACGAATTGTAAATAACCAATTTTTCGATAATTTCAAATCCGTAAGTCCTTGTGGAAAATATATTATTTATGGTGCACCCTTTTTAAATGAATAAATTCGGATTTTAGTTCTCCGAATTTTACCTCCAATCATTGACAAATTTTTGAATCTACAGGTAATAATGTATTAAACTTATTACATAAATGGTTGATTGCTTACTGCATAAATGTTGTTGCTAATTTTTCTAAATTTTCCACAGCTTTCTTCATCTCAAAGCGTCGGCAAATTGTGAGCAAATTCAGAATATTATTTGGCGGCAAATTCAATTTCTTTAGGTTTTCTAGCGACCAAGTGTCGAGTGACGTGAGCTGTAAATTAAAACAATACATATTAATATGTACTGAAAGATCCACCTTTTGTAGAGTAATCATTTTGAACTAAAGTCGCAGCGAGGAGCTGGATTTAAAAAAATTTTTGTTAGAGCTGAGGTGTTGTTAATAGTTAAGAGTAAATTGCAATATTTTAACTACAGATAATAAATAACCTACTTTGACAAACTGTTCGAATGCGATGGGATCAAATTCAGGAAGTGGGATTCCTTCGCCTTCTTTAATCACAGCTAATTCCCACTTCTCCTCAAATTCCTTCTCCAAA
>JAQFZE010002024.1:0-15756 GCA_034695245.1 Dicyrtomina saundersi | reverse complement strand
ATCACCTAGTGGGACTGGACGAAGGGTGAAGTCATCCACTAGAACAATAGCAGAAGCCCCCCTTGGTTCCAAACCCCCAGGCGCCCCACTGCTACTACTTCCTTGCTGTTGCTCACGAGCAGCCAGATCCCTTTCTCTAAAGGGTTTCTTAGCCACTCCCTGTACAGGAGACACACCCGACCCGGTAGTTAAAGGAGCCATGCTGCCCCCTGACGGCCCACCCCCTCCACCACCACTGGCCTGCGCAGCCTCCCTTCTCCTCTTTTTCCTCTGCTCGCGCTTCTTCTTATTTTGATAGGCTTTCCTAGCCCTAACCTGGTCCGAAACATCAGTAGTAGCAGGAACCTTATTAGCAGGAGTGCGGGCAGCCGTAATGATGTTCCTTACTACTGAGCCCCTCCCCCCCCTCTGCCTCAGCACCTGTTGGAGTATTCCCCCCTACTGATGCCCCAGACACCAGTACCAGACTAGTGACCCCCTTAGACCCACCAGCAACATTCTTAAGATGTAAGTCTTTAACTCTATAGGTTAAAGACCCCACACATCCCACCCGTAGACCCCACTCCCACATGGACCAAGAAAACTGGGCTGGCTCTTCACTGACATGTAAAGAAACCATAGTCTCACTTGACTCACATGAAGAGTCATCTAACAAACTATCCACTGCCTCCTTAGAGACCCCAGCTCCAACTACTCCTCCCATAATAGTAGCGCAATCATCAGACTCCAAATCTAAAACAAGATAATACCTTAATATAAACAGCACTACCTCATTAGTTAAATATGATGTCCCCCACACAAGCCCAAGCAGGGCCAAAACCATATCCACTACAACCAAACCAAGCTTTGCTGTGCGTAACGGCTTTGTCCCATACCACATGAGAAGTGCGTAAGGAGTGCCATCAGCCAGCTTACTATGATCCAAACCATTATACCTAACATGCAAGTGCCAACACTCACTATCTATCCGCATTCGAGATACCCATATATGCATGTATTGAGCATACAGGGTTCCAATGCAACAGACAGCAGCATCCCAGACACCACTAACCAAAACCAACACAAAACATAGATATATCCTATTCCATAAGATGGTACATATTTACCGTCTACTTGTATACAGGATATACATCTTTCCATTACAACATACACAGCAAATGAGAATTCCAAATTGAAGTTTGAAATCCCAGATGCAATATACAAAACTATAAATATTATTGGTTACTCTGTCGAAACCATATTAGCAACGCCATCTGAAACCCAACATCAAAACCACTGATGAAATTTTTTTGATAGAGTGAGTCATTAGGAGGCGCACAGGCTCCAGCCGAGGACCAGCCCCATTAAATTCAACCTCATGTCTACAGATATTATTTTTGAAAAAAAAATGAAATACCTACACTCAAAACAAAGAAAAATCCAAATTCGGACAATGACAACCATACTTGTGAACTCCATTCCACTTTCCTGATTTTCTGGTAGACCTGCTATTCTCCAATCTTCCGATTTTCTTCACTTTTTCACTCAAAAACACACACACACACAAATCAGTTTCCTTGTTTTCTACGAACTTGACGTACGTGCTACTCTTAGAGTGACTTGACGCGGAATGACTTCAACATAGGTTTCAGTATGTATTTCCAGCTTACTTTCATATCTTGTTCATGTCATTAAGGCTGATCACTTTACCTCTGATTCCCAGTAACCCGGTTTTTATGTTAAGCGCAAATTTTATTATGTTCTAAAGTAGTTCCATGCCAAAGTAATTTATCTTTAAAGCATTGGTTCTAAACAGGGCGTTGTGCTTCCTAATGGTACTGTTCGGGATTATTAAGATATCTTTGTTGGTACATCTGAGCCCGTATTTCTCTGCAAATTTAGTTTTATGCTTAGATACGTAATCTTGGTTAAAGTTTTGTTCATTCAATTTTAGACCGCCGCTTTAACGACGAATTTTATAACTTGCAAACAATTTGCATCCTTTAAGAAGAGCCACTAAAGGCTAAACAATATTTAAAGTATTTTCCAATTTAAAAAAAGCCTAACTTTATAACTGGAGTTATTTTAATTTATGTATACTATAATACAATGTATTAACACAGTACGCCGGGTCTAATATTATTTTTCACTTCACTAAAGTACATTATTTTATGCACGCAAAACAATTAGTGAGATTAAAATAATTATTGCCGTCACTCCTGGAGGGCACAAATGTAACAGCGATGCTGTCTTAACGAATTCTTGACCTAACAGGATTCAGTGTTCCTATTGAAGGGTTGGAAAAAAACCGACTTCCGGCGAGAAGATCCTTAATATGAGTAAACAACGCCATTGAAGACGTAAATAGTTGTTGTTTGCAGAGATCAGAATGCTTTTGATTTTATTAGACAAAAGCCAGTTTAATTTTTACTCGTATTTGAAGAATTTGTATTGTGTAATTAATTAGGTGAACATTAAAAATGGACATAGACAGCGAAGCGTGGTGTATTAAGCATGCGGTAATTTAACTCTAGAAATATGCTATTTGAGTGTGCTTGACCCACTTTGAAATTTAATTCCACTAAGCTCAGCAACCCGATTCTAGTTTTCCACTATAATACAGTTGTTAACAAACCCTAGGAGCAAAGCGTTGATGATTTTCAGCTAGGAAAGGTATAAATATATCTCCTAAAACTCGGAGCAGACAACGCTAAAATGAAGCGTGACCAATTTCTGTTGCTTCACATAGTAGTAGTAGTATAGATTTATTGGATTTTTGGGCCTAAGCCTAAACACTGATCAGATTATTTAGCTTACATTTTTATTTGAACAAAGTATATTTCACCATCTTAGCTTAAGGATTCTAATTTGCTACTAAGTATCGAATTCGCAAAATTAAATATATAATGCAACACCAATTTATAATCTCGTAGTAATAGGTGTTTTAGTTGAACGTTGAACTCTATAACTAGTTACATATTCCTTTAGGTAATTTTTCCTATCCTCGGCAAAAGTTGGGCTCGCAAACAGAAGGTAAAACAGGGTATCTGGAACATTGTAATTGCATACTTTACAAATGGTAATAGCTTGCAACCTAATTTTAACTTTTTTTGATTCTTATTAGCACATTATTAAATTAAGCGAGTTGAAGTTGGGCCACAATTCTAGTTTTTCTTATGGCAACTCGTATAGTTAAATAGGAAGCTACTAGACTCGATTTTACATGTAACACATAGTTGGGATTGTAACTTAAATAATGGCTCGTTTCACATCTTGTTTATACGAGTTCTGCGCATCCTTTTTAATAATATTTTTAAAATCCAGATCAATAGTGTCTATTGTAACATTTTGCCAGAATTCTTCATAAGCCAGAAGCATAAGTTTTTGTTTCACTTATGTCACTGAAGTGTACGTTTCATCGATAGAGTTATTAGTACTTTTAAGGTACCTGAGCATTTCGTACACTACCCATAGTATTCTTTATTATTCCATCTTAACAATTCGTCTAACACACAATAGCGCTTGACGCAGGACGGTTACTTTAATCTTACATCTTTTAGCTTCCAGCCTTATTAGGACGTCTATAATGTTTCTTTAGAGGGCCAATAGAGATTTAATAATGCGAGTTTGGACAGGCTCTATTTGGTCACCATATCTTAAGCCCTGTATTTCACTGCTATTGAGCAAAGTATCCATTGACACAGATACAAACAACTTAATCTCAGAGCTACTTGAATCAGATTTGCTTCTGCGTATGATGTCTCAAAAGCACCCATTGGCTCTTAATGATTCACTAGTAAAGATCATTGCATAATTACTAAAAACACCGTACAAAATAAATAGTACACCTAGGTATATGTAATCTCTGACAATTTACAATTTTTTCTTCATATCTAAAAGATGAGTTCACTTTTATTTTTGTAACTTTAACAAAACTTATATTCTTTGTTTTTTCAACATTTAAAGCTAGGTGGTTCTTCTTACAGTATATTTTAAAGGCTCATAGTTTCTTTTTTAGCTCTCCTTTTGAATATACAAGGATTACAGTATCATTAGCGTACATAAGCATGAAGATCGCAACTTTGATTCACGCTTAGCCCTACTAAGGTATTTGCCGCTAAGAATTCATCCATATCCAAGATAAAAATTGATAACAGAAGTAACTTTTATAGATACTATAAAGTCAAAATTGATTCTGACTTTTATTGCAGCGTTATTGTATAAATCTTTTGAAATCCTAATGACTAAAAATGACCGACAGAATCAAACGCACGACTGTAGTCTACAAACAGAGCATATACCTTTCTTTCTGGCACCCTTGTATGGTTTTAAACAATTTCTGTCAGCAAAAACACTTAATACAAACAATCAATTTTTTCAGAATTCCGCTTGTGATAGAGGACGTATTTTGTTAAACTATGTCCTCTTTCTTAGCCAAGTTTAGAGTATTTGAGTCACAATCTTTAGTAAACAGCTAAGCAGTGCTATTCCTCTGTAATTCGCAGGGTAGTTTCTGTCACCTTTTTATAAATCATTTCACTAATTCAATATAAAAATAGCTAGTTGTGCATTGTTATTTTGATAAGACTTAGTTGAGCAGAAGTTATAGTTGATTCCTCCAGAAGTGTAGCAACCCTTTCATTAATTCATTTGATATACCATCCAGGCCTATGTATTTATTTATTTCAGATTGTCGAATTGCAGAAACTAGTTTACTCATACTTATGTCTTTGTCCATTACCTTATCACCTAAAAATAGAAATATACGTTTCTGACTTACTGAACTAGCAAAACAATGCTATAAAAGCATTTCAATTGTACTATATTTATACTTTTGCAATTATTATTTGATTTTTCCTTAAATAATTTACCAGTACTCAAGAATTCGCTGCTGTCGTTACCTTTGGCTAGCCAGTCTCTAATTTCAACATAATATTTTGATTAAGATTGTTTGCATAGCCATTTAAAAATTCTATTTTCGTTCGTAAATGTTGCATAGGACCCAAACCTAAACCTTCTTTTACAATTTAATCATCAATTTAATGATTTTGCATATAAATCTGCTTTTTTAGTCTGAACTAAATCATGGCTTATTTCTTACATTAAATTTTGGTATCCTACGGGCTACAAAATGAAGATTAGAGGCTATTTTAACGTTTAAGTAATAAGTTCAGTACTTATTTGTTACCATAATTGTTGCAATTTAAATAATTATTTACGTTATAATTTGAAGCTAGCATAAAATGCATAATTTCATCTTTTTGTATTCTAATTTTTATTATTATTGGAGCTGGCATTTTTGGTGCATATTCATTTCTAGAGCAATATATTTACAGCAATAAGAACATGATGTTTTAAGCTTTGCACAGTGTTCATTTAGTTGTAATGCACTAAACAGAAACGACCTTCTTCTACTACTGATGTATGTATGGTTTGCGAGAATATCAGAAAGTACTTTGCTCTTTAATATTGCCAGCGATCATTTTCTTGCAAACTCTATAGAAAAAAAGAAGTGGAGTTTCTTTCCTCATCGCTTGATGTACGAAAGCAAGTTAAATTGCTTGTCTCTACTAATTTTGCATCTAATAAACCGTTCGTACCAATTCAGAAAGTGAAATTGCCTCCAATAATTAATTTGTTTTGTGAACTATGAGCAATGGACTACACTGCTTCCGTAAGCTACAAAACTATCTGAGTGGTAGAAAACTTATTTACATTCATATATAAATTTCCAGTTACAAATAAGTTAAATAATTCAAGATCTTTTATAACAATAATTACTATGTCACTCTTATTAAACAAAGTCGATTGAATTTTGATACTGAGTTTGAGAGTTTGAGTTTGATTTTGAGTGAACTTTATTCAAGTGTCAGATTCATTTAATACAATTGTACTGATTTACAATGATCAAAACTGCTCTTGTTAACTAATATTCCAATTCCATTTGTTGCTCTACCCTTAGTTTTAATTTTGCTAGCTGCTACATGTACAGATTCGTAATATTTGAAGTTACAACCCAGAACTAGTTTTTCGACTTCTGTTTCACTAATGCAAATAGTATCATATTTAATAATTTTACTACAATCATTTTCATCTAGATCTGTTAAGTTTCTTATTCCGTGGACACTCCAATAGATAATTTTTAAAGGGTTTGTTACTTTTTGTGGATAGTGCGTGGGCGATGCATATCATTGTACTCTAATTAGTGTTGCACCATCACTCGTATAACAAACACTGTCAGCTTCAAAGGTGTTGTTTTCAACCAATTTTACACTTAATACTGACGAGTTAAGTTTTTTGATCCATCATGTAAATGCTTATGAATTTCTTGTTTTTTTTGCTGCAGCACGGCTAAATTTAAACCACACAATGCGTATATTTTAATTTGGTTTCACTCTTCAACACTTAAATGACTTCCAACCTATGGGCTAGCTGCACCAATAATAGAAGTGGTTTAAATTGGTTTCTATTGTGAACTCTTTTAGCGTTGACAATTTTGGTGTTATTTAGTTGAAGTTTATCTTTCAAAACTAGTTTTGCGTTTTCTGCTGCCGTTTGGGTCCCAAGAAGGCCTGTTATTATGATTGTGTTCCTTCTGTTTGCTAAAATGAAGCTTCTTCTCAGCACCTTACATCCTTTATGTCATCTCAGCTAGCTGCATCTTGTAACTTTTATGTTCTAATTCTTGTTTTAAGAATTTGTTGTTTATTTTTGCATCTAGCGTCTGCCACTACAAGTTTACATTGCTTTCAAAATTTTAGAATTTTGAGTTAATGTCACGCTTAAATTTTTTATTCTGTGTTTATATGTTGGTATTACCTTAACCAGTGATTTGATAACCTAAAAATGCTAGCTGCTGGTTTATATAAACCGGCAAACTGCTCTTGTCTCGCCGCGATTGGTATTGTTGCTTGTAGCATGGTCTCTTCGGAATGTAGATTTGTAAGTTTAGTTTGTCCCTGATTTCTGTTAAGTACTTTTGATCGATGATTCCTCCTGAAATAAATGAACAGCTAGTATCTTAACACCTTTTGATTAAATATATACGAGTGTGGGCCTGCAGCCTACGTTTTTATAAAACAAGAACTTAGCTTTTTGAGATTATGATCAATCAGCCTTTAAGTTGTTGAAAAATCTCATTCTTTAAATTAGTATGCATAAGAACTTATATCCTTCAACATGATCCAACTTTATTTAAAATACAAAAGACTAGAATATTGATTTATGAATCAGGTTTAATCGAATTCCACTTGCACTTACACTTTAAAGTTAAACAGTGTTAAACCAGATGAAAATGGTTACATGTCCTAGTTAAAAATTGAGACTCCAAGAAAAAAGGTTGCTATAAATGTCGCTTTTGGTGCGGAGGTAACATCAGCAACTAGAACCTGAACTGGATTTTTTAAAAGAAAAAACGAAACAATTTATCGAAACAAATGGAATCAAAAATCTAAAAAAATATTCTGAAAAGAGCGTGTGCTGCGTTTTCTTTACTGTTGGTTTGGGCCTACTTGGTAGTAAGAAAACTAAATTAAATCTTTGAGACGCGATTGGCAAAAAAAGACATCTACTAGATAGGAAGCACGGTAATATAGCCAATAATAACCTTAAAAACAGTCCTACCAAGGACACAAATAATTTATAATTTATGAAAGCCGTGCAATGGACATCTTTGCAAAATTTGAATTAATTATAAAAGTTTTACTTAACCGTATTAACTCAAGTTTTTGATACTACTAGGTGAACTAGCCTCTTGTTGTTGACTTACCTCACTATTTGAATGTTCCCCGCCCTGGCGTTAGAATTTGCTGACGTGTCATCAAAGCCATGCAAAGAGTACCAAACATTGATGCCAGAGTCAGAAATTTATCGTGGGACTTTTGTTGCTTAAAGCTGTCAAAGATGACTCTAAAACGATGCCAAGTGGGCCGAGAGCTCTGCTGACAGAGCTTAAGCCAAAACCTAACCCATACACCTAAAATTGTTGCAGTAGCATCTTGGCAATAATTTGACTTGGCAGAACTTCACCAGCAGGATTACGTATTGTAGCAGTGTCACAGAGTATAATTCTTTTTTATCACTGTAAGAGGAGAAAGACACTGTAAGCAAAGTAATTTCTTGCTTGATGTCAGCAAAGCCCAAGTGCCTTTATTGTTTCAACGTGGTAAATCCAAAATAACAACTAGGTTGCTTGCAGATATGGTAAAAAAGAGGCAAGAACCATAACAAAGTTGAATGGACCATTTGCTTAGTTCAAAAATTTTAAGGGAACAAAATTGCACTAAGTCCTTTACCACTTTGACTTTGTCTTTAGCTGTAAACACTCCTGTAATGAAATAATTAATGTAGTCCTCCTTCTCATCCTTCGCTAGCATTCGTAGAACTTGCTACGATTCATATGCAGCAGTAGGCGTTTTCTACTTGTTTGTTTGCTACTTGTAGTAGGTGGGCTACTATGGGGCGATTTTCCAAGTCGCCAAAAATATTCTTAAAAAACAGCATACAATCTCAAGAAATCAATAATATTACCTCATATTTGTTGATTTTTATCAGTTTTTGATAGTCACAAAATTCAAAGGCAACTTAGCCTTAGTAGGCGTCCCCAACCTAACCAAAACCCTAGCCCGGATTTCCAAGTCGCGAAAAATATTCTTTAAAAACAGCATCAAATCTCAAGAAATCAATGATTTCACCTCAAATTTGTTGGTTTTCTACAACATTTTTAAAATTTACAAAACTAACAAGCAATTTCAACCAAGTAGCCTCAACAAAACCTAACTAAGACTTTCATATTCAGGTCTTTAAAAAATAATTCATTTTTACCTATGAATTTTTTCCGTATAAAATGGACAGTAAAATTAGAGCTAGATAGACCTTTAAACTACTAAAAACAGCCCAAAAGTGCAATCAAACAAACATATCCAAGACTTTAAAAAAATTTATACTTTCTGTATGTTTACATAATAATTTTTTTCTATATAGAAAGTACTGTAAAATTAAAAATCTACTAGTCTTACAAACCAGAGAAATCAACAAAAAACGCAGTAAAAAACGTAAATTCAAGACTACAAAAATTAATACTTTTTGTATTTTCACTTGATAATTTTTTTCTGTATAAAAACGACTAGAAAATAATAGACTCACAAACTTAAGAAACCTTAATAAAACTCTTGAATTAAGGGGTGCTGAAAATTTAAATTATTTTTAATTTTTACTTAATATTTTTTTTCCTATAAAATGAACAGATGTGAAATTTGTAATTTGACTTTTAATAAGCCACTTACACCATCAAGAGTAATTTCTCATGAAAAAACTAAAAAACATCTAGAAAATCAAAAACGAATCATACTGGATAAAGTGCTAGAAAGAATTGCTAAAATTGAAAAAGTAAAAAACCTCAAGGAACCAAAGAAAGAAATATTAATTAATCATCACTTTGGAAATAGTAAATTAATTAAACGACGAAAAACTGAATTAAAGAATTTAAAGTTCTATCAAGACACTTATGATTGGAAACTAATACAAACTGAAACCAAAGATATTGTAGATGTTTTAAAGTCTATATTCAAACATTATGAAAAAAGATTTCTAAAATGCGTCAAAATTCATAAAGGTGTTACGAGTACTTTTACTGATGGCACTCAGTTCCATAAATATTGGAGGTTTGACCCTAAAACAGGAATTCCTACAGATGAATCGTTAGTTGAAGCAATGGGTAGAATTGCAACATATAAACATATTACCACAAATAATATAGATCTTTAAGTAACAATTATTGATAATATTCATGGGAAGGGACTGAAAAAAATAATAGATTTACATAAAGATATTAGAAAAAAAAGATGTGTTAATAAAATCAATAACAGTGATAATTTATGTGGTGTAAGAGCAGTTGTTGTTGGTTTAACATATTTAGATTTAACTAAGTTCAAACATGTTAAAAATCTGGGTTTGTAAGGTATAAACAATGAAAATATTAAAAAAGTTCGTAAAAATCGTGATAAATGGCAAGATAAAATAACAAATAGGTTAATTAATTACGTCAGATTAGAAATAACCGAAGATGGAATGACTCCAGAATTATTCACTGAAATTGAAAACAAATTAGATATTAAATTAAATATAATTACTGTAATTGATGGTTCATTTAAATGTGCTATCAAGAAACCAGAAGCTGAAAATCAACTGTATTTATTACATGTAGACAACCATTATGATTATGTTAATAAAGTTGCAGCTCTTTACTGTTGTTCATATTATTGCCATGATTGTAAAACACCTTACCAGAACAAAGATCAACACGTTTGTGAGAATAAAATTCAAAACAAATGTAATATTTGTAACGGAGCACAAACCAATTGTAAAAGCGGTGATGAAACTACAAAAAATTGAAAAGATTGTAAAGATTGTAACAGAGTATTTTGGAATCAAACTTTTTATAATAATCATTTGGAAAAACAATGTGAAAGGTTCAAAAAATGTAAAGTTTGTAAAGCAAAACTGGTTTAGGACAACAAAGGTAACTTAAAAGAAGAACACATTTGTAATCAAATTAAGTGCTACATTTGTGAAGTAAAATATGACAAAAATGAAAAACATTAATGTTTTATGGGTTTCAAAAAACCTAGAGATTTTAGTGAAAATTATATATTTTACGACTATGAAACATACTTAGATAAAGATTATAATCATAAACCAATGTTGATAGAAACATAAGATTTTGATGGTAATGAATAAGCTTTTGCTACAAATAATGAATTTTGTAAATGGGCCTTACAACAACAAGGATTTACGTTTATAGTACATAATGCAAAAAGTTATGATCGTCATTTCATATATAATTACTGTTTATTAAATGGTATTCAACTAGAATTAATATTAACAGGAACAAAAATAATGTCCATGTATATTAAAAAATTAAAAATCAGATATATAGACAGTTTTAATCATGTTGCCGATCCAAGTTCTTGGTTGACAGCCGAAGCGGCAACATTATTTCCGACTAGTAGTGACAAATAATAATTATATAACTAGAAATAACAGGAAAAAATAAACCAAAACAAAGAATATAATTCACTATCGTGTGAAAAAAAAAATTGTGCATCCGAATACAATTAGAGTGACCTTTGATTACAAGTGATAAGTGGATCTAAAAGAATTATAAAAAATACAAATATTAATCATCAAACTCTGAAAAAGAAGGAGCGCCATTAAAGGTACACCCAGGAAAAAATTGTAAGTTGCAGCATTAGGATACGTGTCAAGGAATAGAAATAGGACCTAACAAGGTAACTGTTGACACTTACATAATAAAACTGGGTAATACTATACTAATAAGATAAAAAAAAACTAATCATAACAACATGCCATCTAGACCCAGACCCGGTTGCCTTTACTGACATTGACCATACACGCTAAAGTAAAGCATTCATAGGCATATTATTTTAATCTAACTAATTCAAATATTATGAAATAGGAATATTACTTAAGAAAGAAGGTTTTCAGTCAAACTATTTTTAACACAGCATTTTTTGCATTAGATACCTACTCCATACTGCGAGCATATATTTTCAGCTTTTGACTGCATTATTATTAATGTCTGTAATTAGTGTCTGAAAACTATTATTCCACATTCACCATAGTTAAATATACTAACTTTTTTCAGTAGTACTTAAATATAATAAACTATCAATACAGTGTGACACTAATATGACGGACGGTGTAGTATAATACTAAGATAACGTTAAGTACAATGCAGAATTAATACAGCTGACTCTACAGTACGGTAACTACAGTGTACTCTCAATACAACGGCCACCCCCTGACAAACAAAACTTCTCATACAATACTAAAACACTGATATAATATACAGTACAGTAGGACACAAGGACGGATAGTACAGTAGGCCTCGGATAAAACGGACACTACAAAAGCACAAAAACCCTAAAGCGCATAGAATGAATGCAGAAACCGAAATATTGAAGGAAAAACAGCTAAAAAGGTCCCCTGTCAAATTAACATCATCTTTGACAATACCCATAAACCAAACCCCGGTTTCCCAAACCGCCGAAACTAACAAGAGAGCTAGAGACACCACTTAAACGTCTCCTAGTAGCGTTGAAGTAAGAAAAACAAAGAAAGGCAGTGGAATGGAGGAACGAATGATGGCTTTTATGGAGCAAATAAACACTAAAATAGATGCACAAACAGAAGCCCAACGCCGACAAGAGCCAGCAAATTCAAACATTCTAGGCAATGTGCAGGAGATTTGACAAAAGCTTAAACAGCACGAAATACTTTACACGGAATTGCTAGAAAAAGTAAAGAATCTAGAAGAAAACGTCACAAGCCTCAAATCAGCTAACAAATTTCTTGAACTAGAACTAGGCAAATGCAAAAAGAAAATAGACAGGATTATAAATGATGCAAAACAGTACAACGTTCTAATTAGAGGAATTCCCGAAATTGGCACGGAAACTAGTGAAGACCTAAGACGAGCAATAGTTAACCTAATAAACAATGACCTTAAGGTGAACGCGGAAATTGATACCATCCGACGACTAGGAATTGCAACAGAGGGAAAGAAACGAACCATATTGGTTACTTTTTTGAAGAAGCTTGACAGAAATGCAGTTCTCAAGGCCAAGCAACTGCTTAAAAAAAGACCAGGGAATCCAATATTTGTCAATGCTGACTTACCTAAAGAAATGAGCAAGAAAAGTTTGAGGAGAGAGAAAATAAAAAAAAAATAGCAACAGAGCCTCCCCACGCTAATAATACGATGGACATAGAAGGAAGTTAGGAATTCGGCCGGCCCATACAACACAACAAAAATTATGTAAATACTATATTATACTGAAACGTCAATGGTTTCATCAATTGTACATATGACAAAGACAAAATAATCTTACAACATGACGTGGATATCTTCTGTATATCCGAAACTTGGATTTGTAATTTAAGTGAAGACTTGAAAAAGACTTTTAACAATTTTAATCTAACAATAATTCCAGCGGTAGGTGATAGAGGCAGAAAAAGCGGAGAAATGATAATAGGCATCAAATGTAACTTATCAAAGCAATGCAAAATCATCCACCTGGATAGGTTTAAAACCCTAATAGAAACCACAGTTAGGAAAAAACCCGTCGTAATATTCTTTGCCTGCATACTACCTACAGCACAACACGACGATGAACTAGACTACCTTCTCGTGGAAGCAACAGATACAAAGATTCAAAATTACATCTTGATGGGCGACTTTAACAGCAGAGTAGGATGCTTCCAAAATCAAACTGACAATACAGTACATTTCAGCAAGACCCAAAAAACAACTGAAACCTACGTAAACAAACGCGGAAAAAAGCTTATTGATCTGATCTTGACTAACGACCTAACAATTCTAAATGGAAAAAGCAACTCTGATAGCAATGCAAATCCCACGTATATAGGACCTAATGGACAAAGCCTAATTGATTTGTGCATTAGCAGCAACAGTGCAATTGACGCTTTCAATGACCTTGCAATTATCGAATGCATAGAATCGGATCACCTACCTATAATTCTTAGTGCCAAACAAGGGGAACAGAAATCAAAATGTATTTCAACGGAAGAAGGAAAAAACATAAGATGGAGCAAGGAAAAGGCCGTAGCGTTCCGGCAAAATATAAGCACCAACAGCAAGGAACTTGATTTTAGCCACTATAATTACAATCAACTATATAATGTAATACACCATACTGCAAATCAAACAGGAATTGCCCCAAAACCGCCAGGAGAAAACAGAAGTAACTTTGGCTCAAGATGGTTTGACAAGGAATGTAGTAAAGCAAAGTGAAAGGCGCTTCATGCCCTTCAAAAGCACAGAAGAAACAGACACCAAGATCTTCTGGACACCGGCAGCCTTAGTTACTATCTAGAAGCTAGAAAGTTATACCGTAGTCTTAGCATTGACAAAAAGAAGGTTTTTTACAACAGTATCCAAGAGAAAATTCATCATTGCAAAGACTCAGCTGGCTACTGGAAGGCAATCAACGCTTTTAGAGACAAGAAATATAGCATTAAGTCTAACAACATTTCTATATGACACTGGGACGCACATTTTCGCGCAGTATTTGAAACTGACAAGTCTTCTGAAGTTGAAGTAGTTAATCATGTACAAACAGCCACTGCTAAAGATACGGCGACACTTGACACGGATATAACTATGGCGGAATTACTGAAGGCAACAACAAAGTTAGCCAACAATAAATCTCCTGGAGCAGATGGTATACCAAACGAGGTATGGAAAACCCTAGACGACACATCTTACGACTACTTACTACAGCTACTCAACAAAGCCTCAGAAGAAAAAATACCGGAGGAATGGGGAGAAATTATCACTGCACCAATTTACAAAAAAGTCGACGACCAATTACCAAGCAACTACAGACCAATCGCCCTAATTATTACCATAACCAAACTGTACACCTGTTTAATGTCGGAAAGACTGAATTCCTTTTGCTTCAGCAACAACACTATATCTGAAAACCAAGCGGCATACAGAAAAGGCAGAGGATGCACGGATCACATTTTTGCGTTGTATGTCTGCATACTGAAGCAACTTAACAGACCAGCCTTTAAAAAGAAAGGCAAACTTTTTGCCCTGTTTGTTGACCTCAGCCAAGCATTTGATCCAATCAAAAGAAGCAAGTTATGGACTAGACTGAAAGAAGCAGGCCTCAGTGACCATTTTGTAGCAAAAATCAAAGAACTGTACGACCTAGAAAAAACAAAGGTCCGCTGTAAAGAAGGATACACCAATATGATTAAAGTAATGGGTGGAGTGCTGCAAGGAGAAACCCTATCTCCTACCCTGTTCACTATATACATCGACAAGATCACGGAGATTCTTCGTAACAGCGGCATCCAGGGCATACAACTGTTCACCATTGAATTGCTTATTTTGTTATACGCTGACGACATTTTCTTACTTGCTTCAAATGAACTGGACCTGCAAAGACAAATAAATACCCTTAGTAACTTTTTCAAAGCGGACGATCTTACAGTCAACCTAGCCAAGACTAAAGTCATGATCTTTAGAAAAGGCAACAGTATAAGTAATTCAATAAACTTCAAGTGGGAAAGCAAACTAATAGAAATAGTAAACAAGTACGTGAACCTGAGTGTCCCTTTTACTCTAAGCGGAATATTTAATGAAGCTAAACAACACTTCTTTAATAAGGCCAAAATAGCTCAATCAAAATTATTTGAACTCTTCTATCGTGCAAAGTTAAAGAACGTAAAAGTGCATCTCAAACTATTCCAATCACTTGTCAGCTCGATACTAATGTACGCTGCACCTATATAGGCGCTTCGTTACTGCAAAGAACTTGAAACATTTCAGACAATATTCCTTAGAAGACTCACAGGCACTACAATTTCAACACCGGGGTTTTTTCTTCACCCAGAAACTGGTGCACAAAACATAAAGCTAATTTTATTTAAAGCAGTGCTTAGGTTCCTGGAGAAAATGCTTAACACCAATGAAAGCAACATTACTAAGAACTGCTATCGTGAAGTTATGAAGATTAAAACCACAGACCTTCGATACAACTGGATGCTGCAAGTGAGAAAGCTGTTTGCTGACGCTTCACTTGAGGAAGTGCTAGAAAACATGAACAGTGAATACATCAAGAAGCACAGAACAAAAATAGTAGAAAAGTATCGACTTAGCTGTATCAACAAAGACGTTCACAGAATGCAGAACTGCTCGACAATGACACATTACTGCCGCTTAAA
>JAQFZE010002023.1:0-15760 GCA_034695245.1 Dicyrtomina saundersi | reverse complement strand
ATGGCACTTGCCTCGTACCAAGCACAAGTGGAGGCGGAAGCACAAAGTCGTTTTTATGCACAGCAACAACAACAACAGCAACAACATCAACAACAGCAACAGGGTAACTCGTCCAGTGGTGGGAGTGCTGGTCCACGAACTATTCATCGTCCGCTAGGACGAACCCAGTCAGCTCCACTACCCTTGGGCCATCCTATGCTTGTGATGACACCCGCCGGGGCGGTTGCGGCCGCGGCCGCTGCCGCTGCAGCGGCTGCTGCTGTCAACGGCCCGAATCGAAGTGTGATTGATCAACAGCAAGCTCACCAATTACTCCGTCAACACATCCGACAAACGGTCCTGACCCGAGTTGGGAGTCGGGGTCAAGTCGTAAATTCCCTGAGTCGAACCGTGAGTGTGGAGGAGGACGCGGGAGAGAATGATGGGGAGCAGCATATGGCAAGTTCAGAGTCCGAGTCCCAATCCTCTGCTGCTACATCATCCGCAGCTGGTGCTTCAGGCGGCGGTGGTCTCAGTAACATTCCAGTACAAGGTCAAAATCTAGTTTCCTCCTCCGTTACCCAAAGACTTCATCACACAGTCCGACCCTTGAGCCGAGCATTATCCAGTCCACTTGTAGCTCTGGGTCCGAGTTCTCCCCAGCAACAACAACAGATGGGACAGGACACAATGTACAATGGAGGCGGGGTGAGTAAGCCTGGAGGAACGGGCTTAGCATTTGACAGTCTCATGTTAAAACACCAGTGTTTGTGCGGTGACAATTCTCAACATCCCGAACACCCTGGCAGACTCCAAAGTATTTGGGCAAGATTACAGGTATGACAAAAAAACATGCAATTTACAATTGAATTACAAAAATCTATTATTTCCTTTGGACATCCTATTATTGAGTACTGAGTTCACTGTATTTTCTTAACTAATAGTACTGAATCAATTAATTCCTTTTCTACTACAGAAAATGTAAATTATTATAATTAGCAATTTACAAATGTTTTACTAATTTATTGCGAAAGACTATCTGAATAACGTTTGTCTCTCTTGGTAAGTTAGTTTCTAACACGTGATTGTTAAATTTATTTACAAATTAGGAAACTGGACTGGCCAGTATGTGTGACAAAAGTCGTACGAGGAAAGCCACACTGGAGGAAATACAGAGCTGTCATAGTGAAGCTCACACATTATTATTTGGTAAAGAAAAAACTTAGTTTTTGATTTAGTTGTACAATGCGCATATTACATGGTATGTAATATTAAAGATTTATGTAGTTTGTAAGTACCAGTAGTAATTTATTTTTAATTGGGTATGTAATTTATTATTATACTGTTAACTTTTCCTTTTTTACTAGGTACAAATCCACTGAGTCGTCAACGACAAGAACTGAGTCGATTTCCTGAGTCTAGTTTACCTGTGAAGAGCTTGGTCCGCTTGCCCTGTAATGGCATTGGTGTGGATTCGGACACAGCTTGGAATGAACTTCATACTCCTGCTGCAGCCAGAATGGCAGTTGGATGTGTCCTTGAACTTTCCTTTAGGTTTGTACATTATTTTTCGAACCTCTCCTCATGTTTTGTGAAAAAATTGCATGTGATGTATTTCCAAGTACGTATGTGACTCGATCATGTCCGTAGTTGGTAGTTCTAGTTTCCGCCTTGCGAAAGCTTCAAAAAGTAATTACACTTGTATGCAAAAGTCCATTGCCAACTCCTCCACGTGCTACTATTATTAAGGTATATTGGTCGGAGAATTTGATTGTGCCTGTAATAATAATTGTAGATTCATATCATGCTGTGTCATGCAGTGGGGGTTTGCCAGTAATTTTTAACATGGCCATATTGTGTTTTTCCCAGAAAGTAGGAAAATATTTTGAGAATTTTACGAGGATAAAAACGTAACAGTATATAATTATTATGGTGGTGGTGGTGAGCTACACAGCTTTACACTCATTTGGTATTTTTCGCTATTACTACGTAGATTGGACATATTTTCCGTAGCTACTTATGTGTGTACATATTACTATTACTAACTTTGACTTGTAAGCGAGAAAAAAAGTGCATGTTTTGATACAATGGAGACAGCAGATAGTATGCTTGTCCCTTTTTTGTGTATCTTTTTACCTATATATAATATAGTAAATAGGTACTGTATAAATGTATGGTCCCCACATCGTAAGTTACAGAAAGGAAAAGTCAAGGATCCAATTTATTTTATATATAATGTTGGTGTTAATGTTGTTAATGTATTATATTTGAACTACTACAGAGTTGCGACGGGAGATTACAGAAATGGATTCGCAATCGTTCGGCCCCCTGGGCATCACGCTGAGCCTGTCCAAGCCATGGGATTCTGTTTCTTTAATTCTGTGGCCATTGCAGCCACCCAACTGAGAAATCGACTTCAGCTGGAGAAAATTCTGATTGTAGACTGGGATGTACATCATGGGAATGGAACACAACAAATTTTTTATGACGATCCACACGTTCTCTACTTGTCCATTCATAGACACGATGAAGGCAATTTCTTCCCTGGAACCGGCGGACCAACTGAAGTACATACAAACAAATAGCTACATAAATATATACAAACTTTATTAAATCCATACATTTTGATTTGTATATCTCCCATATTTTAATCATAGTCATGGTCATGGTCACTAAGAAAAGATATTTGTGTGCATATGCTTTTCCTTTTGTGCTGTTTTTTTTGTGTGTGACTGAAATGAAAGAAATTAAAATAATGATGTATACTAGAGGTACCTAGTTGTGCAAGTGAAATATGAGAAAGGAGTGAAAATGTTTTTTGATGATTGATTCCTAATAAAATTGTGTTATTTTGAAATTAATATTGCTAGTGTGGAATTGAGGATGGGATGGGTTTCAATGTCAACATTGGTTGGGGTGGATCACTCAATCCTCCAATGGGGGATGCAGAATACTTGGCCGCATTCCGTTCCATTGTCATGCCCATGGCTCAAGATTTCCAGCCTGATCTTATCCTTGTTTCTTGCGGATTTGATGCGGCGGCGGGCCATCCAGCCCCATTGGGTGGCTACAAACTATCTCCTGCTTGCTATGGATGGATGACGCAACAACTTATGACACTTGCAAAAGGAAAAGTATGGAAATTATATTGTTTAGAAATATTTATTTAAATTTTCTTGATTCACTTTTTCTGCAATTGAATTTATACTCAAGTGATAAATTTATTTCGGTTAGATTATTATTCTCATTATAATGTTTTGTGGAATAGGTTGTCCTCGTATTAGAAGGTGGTTATGATTTACCAGCAATTTGTGACTCAGCACAAGAATGTGTGCGAGCACTTCTTGGGGAACCATTCGGCTGCATTTCGGAGAAGGAAATGTTGAGACAGCCATGTGCACCGGCTGTGGATACTTTGCTGAGAACGATTGCTATTCAAACACCACACTGGCCCATCATTAAGCGCTTCACCCCCCTCGTCAATTGTAGTGCTGTGGAGGCGGGAGAGAATGAGACCGTGTCTGCCATGGCCTCCCTCTCTGTCCATCAACGATCTTGTTATTCCATGGAATCTTTATCTTCTGCTGATCCTAATGGACCAGGAGTGAGTGGGCAAAGTAATCTCTGCTTAGCCTCACCAACCTCGGTCACGTCCACTTCCTCAAATCGTCATCGACACTCCCCCACGAAACGTCATAGTCACAGTTCATCAGAGGATATTGTCGAGGATGAACCTGGATCTGAACCGAATCTGGAAGAACCTATGGATCAAGATGAACCTATCAAATAAAAATAAAGTTCATCGAAATCACAAAAAAAAAACTTAAAAGTAAAATTAACCCACAAAAATATCAGAGTTGACATTGGAAATAATTACTCAAGTTTTTATGATAATGATTTTCATATATATACAAATGCAGTCACGAAAGAACTAAAGTGTGGACATATTTCAATTTTCATAGTAAATAGTCAACTCAAAATTTTGAAATGGGATTATACACACATATGTACATAATACTGATATTGTTACCCAGTCTTAAAAGAACCTCCAAAAGGACAGCAGAACGTTGTCGAAAATTAAGTCATATAGTGTTTATCTTATTTAGTCTAACTCTTGCAGAATTTATGCAATTAAGTGCAAATGCAAAAGCAGTGTAAATTTATAAGTTGACTTTACTTCACTTATTACTTTATTCCTATTTTTTCTGATTCAAGTAAAAATGTTTTACTTTCTCCCCATAGAAGTTATTTGTAATGATTACTGATGAACTTTTGAACCTACCTATACTTACTTTTCAAAATAAGAGCTCTGCGGGACTTATATCCCATGGCTCTGAACCTACCTATATGTAAATTAATGTTACTACTGTGAATTAATTACCAAAATAATGTATTTTTTCTTGTCATATATTATAAATATTATTACGTATATATATTTTCTTGGATTTTGTTTTTTGTACTGTTTATCGTTATCATCGTCCTACATCGTCGTTCTTTTTTTCGTTCATCTTTGACTGTGCAATGTACCTCTATATATTCTATAGTTTCTAATAGTTAATATTAAATTTGTCGTATTTAATGTTTGCAATTTCATGTGTCGTATAGTATTGGTCTACTGTACACGTACATAATAATAATAAATATATTTAGTGTTTAGAGAGACATGAAAAAAAACAGATTATAAAATATACTACTTTACGACATGTTAAAATTAATACCAACCAATATATACGCAGTGTTTCGTGTTGATGCCGCCGATTAAAAAGCCGACAACATTTTCACTTTTAAAATGAAAGAAAAGAAGATATAAAAAAAAAACAGAAAAACTTACAACTATAATATATATACAAATTTACAAAAAATAATTTACATCCTTTTACTGTTGAACCATATTATATTACTATATTAATAACCAGAGATATTTAGTGAAAGTGAAAATGCGCTGGCTCGCTGTACATTAAATATAATATATTATTATGAAGTAATTTTATTTAAATGTTTCTGTAAAAAAAATGATGAAAAATTTCTAAGATCTATATATATCTACGTTATTTCGTTACATAAATACGTAATGTTATACTTCAAATATTAAAGTTAATATAAACTATTTAAAAAAAACTAGTTGATATGGAATTCATCGTCGTAAAATATATATTTATTATGCATTATGTACCTTCTATACTTACGATACATAATAACTATTATTATTATGTGAGAAATACTATATTGTAAAAATGTATAATTATAAGTACCTACGTATGTGTTACTGTCTTTGGAAGTATCATCATGTATCGTTTCTTAATGGGTGTCGTTTTCATAACTACGAGTATAGCTACATCCGTAGATGATACATGCGGAACGCTGTGAAGTGAATCATCACAATAACTAATTATTATTATTATTCTCGCCATTCTCGTTGTTTTTAGTTTGATTTATTTTATGTCTTTAACTTTTAAGTAGTTTTTGTTTTCAGTTTCAGCGTTTCCAGTAGTTCTGCGGAAGAGTCTGATTAATTTTGCTTTATTTGTTATTCCTATGTAGTGAGTAATGTAGGTAGTGTAATGATGGTGGAAATCTGTAACATAATTTTACTGTATATTTATTACTGTGGTTGGTTGGAATGCTTGAATATTTTGAACAAATTCATTTTTTTAATGAGAAATGTATAGTGTATAAATAGTCAGACCTCATATGTAATTAAGTACCTAGGTAAGTTAGTTAATTTATTTACATTTATTTAAGATTGAAGACGTTTTGGTTTCGAAGATTTATTTGAATTGCATATCCGTACTTTAAATTGCGATGTTTTTGCAAGAGAGATATCTGTAGACAAGTAAAGTACACATATACTACATAATATAATTATTTTCCAAAATGTGCTTTTGTTTGTAAAATATTAAAATATAAAATAATTATGTATAGTTACGTATTACTTTTTCAATTTTTCATTATTCAATTAAAATATAACTATATATATATAATATGATAATTAAATACGCTGAATTTAATTATTATTGCACAGAAAATATTTTATTATTAATACAATTAATTATGGATTTTAATTATGGCTATGAACGTTACGGTTTTTTTTTCAGTGTGTTCACCTGTTTCAAATACTGATGCTGAAAGTCATATGTTATGTATTTTATTGATAGACTCGTGTTACATAAAATCATAAATTTAAACGTCATTCGTAATGTACTATTAGGTACTTACTTACTTACATAGTATAATTATTATTATTCAAATATATAAGAACATTCCGGTGTTTAGAAACAACCCGGGTTTTATTGCACACAATTTGTACATCATAATATTATATCATTATGTAATTATCTACAATCTACTATCTACATTAAACGTATATATATACCTAATACATTTACATAATATATTATTACAGTACAGGTTCCTTATTACACAATTATTCAGAAACGTATTGATATATTATTATAAAAGAAACATATGGTAAGTATGTAATCATATTATGTACTTACTCTCCGATTATTTATTCATGCGCAACAGTTTTTATTCTCTATTCTCAACCTGATTAATAATAATTAAGTATGTAATACTATAATTATATACCTGACCTGGAGGTCAGAGGCTTGGTACTTTAATTCAGTGAACCCGGTAATCCATATCGAAATGATCTTATCTAATTACATATATATATAATATATACATAGTAGTACGAATTTGGTCAAACTATATATTGAAATAATAAAAGACATCACTTGTTTGAACTTGAAGAAACTCAAAACTTATTTTTATTACTGTTATTACTTACACATAATATTCTTTCTATCCAAATAAAATGAAAACAGTTTTTAAGCATTAATTTATAAAAGTGTGTGGTTTGCATTATAATTTGCAATAAGAATTTGTTTGTTAGGTTTTATAGATGACAAGACAATCCAATATTAAATTGAAACCATGAAATTAATTTTATGAAATATAATACACATAGAAATTGTAGTGTATAAGCTTGGAAAATGTAATCGTTATTTTTAGTAATTTAGGAATTATTTAATTAATTCAGAATAAGTTGCTGTAAATTTCAGTAGATTGAAAATGAAAGCGGGATGATAAAACTTTGTGTATGGGCATTATATACGTCTATTTAGAATATAGATTATACTTCTGATATATTACATACAATTATACGATTATTGTAGGTATTTATTAACTTGATTCAACTTCAAACAAATAAAATGATGATCGAACTATACACATTATTTATTCTCTCATTATTTATGGTGTTATTTATTGTCTGACTGATGATACGTACAACGCAACGTATGGCAGATCTTACGTTTTAATTTATCCTCAGTTCTTTGCTTTTGCTGGTGGTAAATTATCATAGGTTGGACCGTCTTCATCTGAGTCCGGCTCGGCTTCCTCGTGGATAGAAACAATGGTTTGATCCACTTTTTTCTTGAGTAATGGAGTCGAAGTTGAAGGTTCTATTTGATCCAACTCATTTTCTTCTTCCACACCTCCC
Organism: Dicyrtomina saundersi; assembly: GCA_034695245.1. NCBI lineage: Eukaryota > Metazoa > Arthropoda > Collembola > Symphypleona > Dicyrtomidae > Dicyrtomina > Dicyrtomina saundersi. Next base: position 8,277 of record JAQFZE010002023.1, on the reverse strand, counting down.
AGTGTCGACCGAGACTTATTGCTACAAGAATGAATGAAAGAATGAATGTTACATTAGATTATTGTATTTTGCGCGCGGTGCAAAAACATAGGAGTAGGTACTCTCAAGACTGTGCGACAAAGTTTCATAAAAGTAATTTTACATAATATTTTGGGGGGTGAATAATGCAAAGGTTGAGAAATCAGAAAATCTTTCGTTTAGTTATAATAAATTATTTTTTGAACATTTACTCTGCTTTGCGAGGTTTAACACTTGGCTTCCGGAATGACTTCTGAATAGTACGTTGAATTTTGGCTCCAGCAGTGTCTCGACGTCTCAGTACTGTTGTGCTCTCCTAAAATATCCCATAGTAATAAAAATAAAATCAACGTTTGACTTTCCGACGCTAAAAAATACTACTGACCAGCGTCATTTCTATAGCAGGAACTGAACCAAAAAAAGTGGCACACAAAAGTGTTCAAAAGAACAGAGTCTAGAGGTGGCCACAGTACAGTGTTATTTTAAATTTAAAAAAAATCCCTACATTCCCTACGACGAATGAGTAAACTAAACGACCATACCGTAGATGTCCTTGGACTTGATTCTTCTTCATCTTCAGTTATATCATTTAGGTTTCCAGCAGTGGTTGATTCTGTACTTCCGAAATTTATCTTGACCTTTCCTCCTTCCACTCTAAGCCCTCCACCAGCTTTTAGGTTTAAATTATTTCCCTGATTATCATCTTTTCCCTTGAGCTCTTCATTGCCTGCACATTAAAGTTTTAAACGATTCATAAATTCAAGCTTCGATGTTTGCGCTCCTTTTTTTTAATTATATTAATGAGATGGTAATCTTTGAACTCGTCAATTTAGACTGTCCTGAGTCCAGAAGTTGAAAATAAAGGTTAATTAAACGGCAACAAGTTACATATCGTCTGTGAAGAATCAAAATTACCCAAATCCATTTGTAGCTAAAAATCAAATGCACTATCTACAAAAAAGATTAACGTTTTATGACTTTCATGATTATAAGATATTGTAAATAGTGCATTTTTGAACTTATCAAAAACATGTTATAGAATTTTTTGCACGTTTTTAAAAACGTGTAAAATAGACATTTTGGAATTTTTAAAATGGTGTAAATAGAATATTTTGCAATTTTCAAAAACTTGTAAATACAACATTTTGGAATTTTTTAAATCATTTCAAAAATTTTTTACCCATAGCCCATGTAGTATTTTTTTGAGATAGCTCACTTTAATTCTGGCTTAAATTGGATATTGGTTATTTTAATTCTTTAGAGACGATATACGTAGTAGAAGAAAATTCTTACCTTGATTGCATTGACTGTTAGTTTATTAGTAATATAAGAAACTCATGTAGGTACATAACTACATGCGTAAAAAAATCTAAAATGAAAAGCAAACATACTAACCAGTAAGGATGTGTTCATCAAAAGCACTCAGAGGATCAAGATTTAGGAATTTACAAAGTGTGTCTGGAATCCTAAGAAAGTACCAAAAAAAATTTAATATGTACTGTTTTCGAGAACAACAACATTAATTTTGTGTTGTTCTTGTATGTATAAATTTAAAATTTGGTAAAGAAAGAAAATAAAAACCCAGCATACTAATAATTCAGCATTGATAGGCAAAACTAATACTGCAGACCGTAACTGTCAATTACAGATTATGTATACCTGTCGTCTAAGATGAGTAGAAGTAATCCAAGGGAAACACACAAAAGTCCATTAAAGAGGACTAAATAATAGTCAGGGCCAAAGTGAGTCATTAGAATTACTTCCGGTTTCGGAGTCCCGTGCCCGTGTCCGTGTCCATGCTGTGCTTCAAAGGGAATGTGAAGTTCAATTGGATTTCTAAGGAAAAACCAAATGCAATTGGATGTGAGCTGACAGAGACCAGTTAATGTTAGGAACACGGCTCCATCGTGCACTGTCATGCAAAACAGAATATTTGTTATTATCCAAAGGGGAAATGCCAACCTGTGGACATAATACATTACGTTACATGTTAATACACTTTCAACTCATTAAACTGTTATACCACCAATTGTGACCCAAAATTCCTTAGCAATTTTTGTTAAAAGGAAAATAGTTAACTCACCACATCATAATATGAGCATACCAGCCTGCAAGTCTGTAATGTCTCCCGAAACGAAGTCCTTCTCCATCAAATGTAAAGTATTCAGCAACCTATGTTATGTGCAGTAATTGAAATAATTGTACAAGTAAATCAGAGCTGGAGGAAGCTAACAAAAGGACATAAAAGGAGCCATTTTTTCTACTACTATAAAATTATCACAGATTTCTAGCAAGTATATGTGTTAAATCCCTACTTGAAGGATTGGAAATGGTGTTCCCCGAAGAACAGATTCTCGAAAGTCCCTTGAAATTCGCCCAGCATATTTCCCAAAACCAAATCGACCTTGAGCCCATTCCCAAGAATAGTGTTCGTTGTAATCGATCGTTTCACCTCTCAAATCGGCGATCTCTTCTAAAGGTCCTGAATTTTCTGAAAAGTGCAAATTTCCGCTCAATTTTTAATGTCAACCGCTTGAAAGTAAATTAAAACAGAATAATGTTTTTTTTTGGATTGTTCTTATAGTTGTATTTCTGTCTAACTTAACGTGATGTTGATACCCCGCAGGGAAATATGAAGTCCAATCTCCGCTGGAAGCTCCGCAGCACTTCCAGGCTTATACGGCGTCAGAATTTTGGCATGACCCACCTCCCACTGATGACCAAAGTTTCCAACTATGATGTAATAAAAGGCAATTCATTACTATAAATAGTTATGTTACAAGTTATAAAACTTATTACTGTATAAAATTCCAACTATTTTGTACTAAGTAATTACTTACAAAAGCTAGATTAAATTCAAATTTGTAAAAACTGACCAACAATCGCAGCTCCAATGAAGATCGTCAGCGTTATATGCACGAAAAGGTGTGTCCTTCGTGATGACTTGTAAGCGGGTAGGGTCAAGTACAGACAAAATCCAAGGAGGACAAACGAGTAGATTAACCCTGCGGTCAGGATGTCTACGTGGGCTGGGTTGAAATGGTCCTCATACCTTGTCGGATAACCTTCACTCCTACTAAATGAGAAGACCCGGGACACATACGAAGCGTAATTGCAGCCCGTCTCATACAATGACATTTTCGACATTTCACAACGTAGTACCTTGTTATCCCTGTACTAATTATTGCCACTATCAACTATGTGCACATTGATGACTGACTGACTTAACTTAACTGACTTACTGTATGGGTCTCCCTTTTCTCCTTTTCTCGATGTAACCAACTGATACTGTTAACTGTGCGACTAGAAATGATTTTCTCATATCAACCCAATTTTTTCAGCACGGGTTTCCGCTTATATCTTAAGGATAAACATAGAAATTAAAAGTACATGAGTAATTCCATACATCCTGTTTTTGAATGTGGTTTTATTGTACTGACTGACCGAAATCCATGCGATGGCCATGACTAATTACATGCGGGCTCGACGCTTCGTCCTTTTTTTCATTTTTCTTGTTAAATTGAGGAAGTAGAAAAATGAATATATGTAATTATATATTATGTGGAGCATTTAATTCAACACCGCCACTTCCAGCCCAAGACTGATTCAATGCATAAAACTTTATTCGGTTACTAAAGTACATAAACAATAATTATTATCATATAAATTTATGCCTACGATCACTTAGCATTACTTCATCAATTGACTTGCCAAATACAGTCCAAGAAAAATAGCAACTCCAACGGAATACCAGCCAAACTTCCTATATGCAAATCGTATCCACTTACTAACAAGAACAATTACAAAAAATAAAATAAATACAAGCCATCCCAGGATTGACATGCTTCGTCGTAGAGGACGGGAACTGCGGGATTTTGAGTTACTCCCAATTTGTACGAAAATATTTGAAATATCATCTATACTTCGTACAGGATTTTTACGGTTTTGATTTTCAAGATGATCTAATTTCCATAATGAAGTCATTGCAGCTGTTTCAAATAATCGTATAACTTGTTCCTGCTTTACGGGGTCATTGAGAAAGACTGCCAGATTGTTGTATGGATTTATAGGATCTACAAGAACTGGTCCTTTGTATCTATTGTTTTTGTAGCAATCAGGGATGGGGAGATTTTTCAAATTTATTTTGAGTGTGTAAAAATTTGTTATGAGCTGAAGGAACTTCCTGAAGGCCTCAAGTATACTTTTGTTTGTGGATGTAATATCGGTAGCATGAATTGCGATGCATTCTATAATGTATGATCTCCGAATAATACAGTAGTTGTCAGTGTTGATTTGGCTCATCCAATGTTTTCCTAGGGCTATTACTGACTGGACAAAGTCGGATTTAGACTGGTGTGTTGTAAATTCCAGTGCAGCTTCTGCTAATGCAGAACTGTACAGACGACCTTCTTGAGTTGGACTATCACATTCATTAATTTTTTGAACGGTCCTCTTGTACTGATCTTGACTTTGACTTTGACCGAATTCATGAATACCAACAGCGTAGTTAGTTGCTGGGAAGATGTCGTACCTGCATCCATTAAAAACTACACCAATAAAAGAATTATACATTGCATTCACTACATCGACATTTCCAGCATTCAAAAATATTGAAGCAAATTCGCGGAGAGTTGATGTGAATGGAGGCTCTGTGGCGTTCACGAATATTACAACATCAAAATGTGGGTAGTTGTTTATGTTCGCTGCTGCGGATGTGGTCTTCGTTCCGGTCAGGCTTGTATTCTCTAGCATTCTGCGGTTGCCAAGAAAATGAGTAAGAATTAAAATTAGATATAAATTACGTGTCAATTCTTATTTTATAGTTATCGGCGGAGTAGTGCTTACAATATAGATTTTAAGCAAAAATATTATCACCAAGAATGAAAACTGGCCGTATACTACTTAAAATTATGTGCTACGAATCAAAATACAAGGTGTGGGATAGCATTCCCATTGGTCTGTTCCGGACTATTAAAATATATGGCCTGGTCTGGTCGTCCGACCAGATTTGGGACATTTTTGGGTAACCCAACATTTCAATGTACAAACTTGTAAAAACCATAATTTTCACATTTTTTGCACTAGTTTTGCTTTTGAAAATGTATCTGGTCCGAAATGGTACAAATCCCTGAAACAGTTCGGTCGCAGATTGCGCCGTTTCCCACAGTTTCCCGCCAAAATTCAAAAATTTCGTTTTCGTTTACGTTGTTGCCGTACAGCATTTTTCAACACGATTTTCCAAAAATTTTAGGTTTTATGATCTTTAAACCATTATTTAAAAAGTTATTTCTGCGCTTTTAAACATTAAACAAATATATTTCTTTGCAAAATTCTAAAAAACCTTTTTCTGAGGCCTTTAAAAATACCTAATTTTTTGAAAAAATTTAAAAAATTTGAATTTTCAAAAACGCAGAAGTTGCTTTTTAGATAATTTTAGATAATTGTTTTAAAATCACAAAACCTTTGAAGTTGAAGTTTTTGAAAATAGGATGATGTATTTTTTAACTTTGACGAACAACTGTGGACAAACGACGCAGTTTGAGCCCGAACTGCTTAAGGGTTGTAGTAGACTCGGGTGGCTCAGTCAATTGTAGATACTTGTTTTTGATTCGGCGCTTAACACTTAAAGGCGGCTCCCTTGTTAGACCCGCTTATTATAGCAGACTTACGTACATAATAAATATATTTTATGAATTGTAGTTTGTAGTGTTACTTTAAAAACAAATACGAACTCAGTTGACAGTCAATTTTATTTTAGCACCAGATTTATTGCTTTTCGCTCTTTTACTGATTTAGTGTTATCGAATATATACGGTACTACATAATACCAATTAAGTTTTGAACTTGAAAAAAAAGTAAACAAACTGCCATCATGTTTTACTTATTCAAAAATTTGCAAAAAATATTTTGTAGTTTCTATATTTTAGAAATCAACTATTTATTATTAAAACCAAAAGCCTTAATGCAAATAATCATATCAAAATAGAAATGCTCAAAAACGGATCAAGCCTGTCCGTGATCACAATCGTTGGAAATAAGATTTAAAAAAATACATTACTACATGCATAAATAGAGGGCATTGTATGTAATTAAAATAAAGCGTGATTTGTTTTTAGTCTTGAACTACAATAGAAAATGAAACCGTAATAATTATTACTTTCTATGGAATTTTAAATAATTTACCTCGCAGTTTCTTCATTATTATTAATTTCCTCATTATTTCCATTTTGATCACTGATCGTTTGAATTTCGTTACAAATAATTGAGCCTACCACAACAGCCCGGTCTACATCTAAATTCTCCTTCAATAGTTTAAAGAGTGTATCTGCTCCTTCCCTTCCTCGACGTTCCTCACTAGTGCCCGAGGTTATTAAGGTTTTTGCAAACCCTTTTAAAGCTGTTTCGAGAGAGACATTTTTAAACGACTCAGTCACTGCCATATTTTTGTTTATATTTCTAACCGGGGTGATTAATTATTTCCACCAGTAGCTAATGCTCAATATATTTTACTTAATTGCAAAAAATAATTGACTGCAATGAAAGGAAAGAATGCTTTAAATTAAATTAAACTAATTAAATCAAGTTGAGCGTCTAAAGAATTGTAATCTAATTTTAATTTGAGTTTTGACTTGTTCAACGAGAATGCAGAACTACAGAGGCATATAATATGATTAGCGCAGATATAGCATAGCACATTAACATGTAGTTAACATACTAGAACTAGATTATCTGTATAGAACAATCCATTAATTATGTTTGTAGGTAGCTAGGCTAATTATATATGTACCTGAAAGTAAAATTAAAAGTAGGTATTGCGCCCATGAAGGCCCTCAGTACTCAGTAAACAGCTTAAAAGCAGGACAGGAGTACAATACAAAATACAATGCAATCACGCGATAATTTACAATTGATAATTAGGCATGTTGAAAATTATGATAAATGCTATCATTTGACTGATGACATTAAATGTCTCCTTTGACTGGGCCAGATAGGCAAAGTACTTTACTACAGTACTACACAGGGTTGGTAAATTTCTTTTTTCTCCAAATCGACTTCCACTGCTTGTTGCTGACTGTAAAAATGCATAATTTGTGTGTTCTTAACAAAATGCGACATCGCGTATAATTATAATGAAGTATAAACACTATACATTTAAATACAACATTAATTATTTTAATCATTTAATCTGTGATTAACTTTGAGTACTGTCTTCTATTGTAAAATTGGTCCTTTCCAGTTGGATGTAGTACACATAGATGGCATCTTTGCTGCCTGACGTAATCGACAAGTTACATTTTGCTGTCATGAAGTAATAACAGTCAAAAACATATTATTGGCACTCTGCAACTCTTGAGTATTAAAAAATTAATTGGAGAAAAATTCAAAACGTGCTTAGAATCCAATCCTCTACTTGTTGTTAAAGTGTTAATGTTAAAGCATATTTAATACAATTGATCGTAAAAAATAATATGTAATCCCTAATATGTAATCACCATATTTAATTTTAATAAAAACAGTGCAGTCACTCACTCTTTACCTTTTACCACAACAACTTACGCTTAAGTCATGTCTTGCTGAAGGGTAAACCTGTGCAAAAAAAAAAGATCTATTCAATTTTGATATTTCGCATAGGTATTCTAAAATACAACCTTGCAATCGCAATTTTGCAGTGAATGTCGACGTCGATGTCAGCAGTATTCGTATAGTCGTGACCATGCAGTAATTTAGACAGTTGATAATGTGCACGTGCTTTAGATATATCACGTTATTCCTTTTAGTGGATCTTCACTGACTGTCAGTCGTCGTGTCGTGAGCTCACTAATATATCTTCAATCTGCGTACTACAAAGGTAAAATATATAAGTTGGTATTTTTGTATGATGTGCTATTGTAGACTGGTGGAATAATTACTTACTTACGATTAAATACATGAAAAATATATGCACTTTTTACACTACTATGAAAATATGTATGGCTTGGTATGGCTTGGTATTAATATAGTTGGTATGATACATCGTCAGTGTAGAAGCAACTTCATAGCTTCCCCATACCATGTTATTTATTATACGGTTTCGCCGATCTATTCCATTCTTCATGATATTATGGTATGCAAGTAAGTTTACACGTGCCGGTGCCCTGCAATGTCTTACTAGACAATTATGTAGGTACCTACATTACAGATATCGTCTATGAAGAATCAAAATGACCCATTTCCAATGTATGCTAGAATTAAAATGAGCTATGTCAAAAAATACAGTAA
>JAQFZE010002022.1:0-15768 GCA_034695245.1 Dicyrtomina saundersi | reverse complement strand
TACACACTACACACGACACTACGACAACTATAATTTGCTTTTCCATTTTTCAGTAGCTGATTTCACGCTAACTAGTTCTGAATGAACGCGAGTGCATACAAAAGTCTTGGGTCTTGGATGATGCGATGTGATGGCGGCATTCCATTTTACTTTTGAACGACACGTTCCTTTTTCGTCCTTTATGCTCAATTAATGTTTTTTGCATTTACGCATGTTGGCCGCTGGCTGGATCTGTCATACTGCCTACTGCCATGCCATGCCATGCAGCTTAGGAGTTGAACAAATGGCGTTAGCAAAGGGTACTCAGATTTTGGAATCACCCAATCTCCTTCTCCATCCTCATAAGTATTGTGTAAATTTTTAACAGAGTGCTATCTTATTTAAAGTTACCCACTCTGGATGTTGATGGCGTCATTTGTGATTCGATCCTACGTACGCAATTATATTCGTAAATTGAGTCTTCAATTTAGTACAACTACTTGCAACTGCTGCGGTGTGATATCTTCAGAATTTCAGATCATGGCTATAAGGCTCAAGTATGGATTTCGATCTCAATTTCGGAATTGATAGGCTACAATAATTAAGCCAGTATAATACAATGATTCACTCGTATAAAGAATAACCAGTGGAAGATTTAAAGTTCGATCTTTTGTCTTAACTAGCTAGCTTTCTAGCGTCGTCTATAATAATAATTGTAGTTTTTTTTGTACATGTTAATGGTTTCTTAAATCGTAATGCACAGTAACATGATACTCGAAGTTTACATATCTGTATACAGCGGACTGTTAGTTATTATTAGTTCTTAAGAAATTGGAAACCTAAATGTGGAGTCATTTCAAATTAGCAAAAATCAAAAATGTGTAGTAAGTAGTAAGTATGCATGTGCATTAATCATATTAACATTAGGATGAATTTGGTGTCATATTTCAGCCATGTATATGATACACTGCAACTATCTATGTAGTAAAATTCGTAGGTAAGTACTTACTAGCAGGCACTGTACTAGATTATAGAAACCTCCAACTAAGTTATTATAGTAATTGCAACTACTTTCATGCAATATAAAATATTTTATATTCATACTTAGTTATAAAACCACAGACAACAGATGATTGTGTCGAGAAATATAGAAGGCTCATCGTGTGAATATTGGATGCATTCGGTACAGCTAATTATTTGGTTTAGCTAAGGTACCTACCTACTTTCAAATAGTAGCTTAATAGTGCTTGTGATTTAAGAAGTTACGATTGTCAGTAGTATAATTATCGCATCATTTGTGTACTGCGATTAAGATCAGTTTAGCTTCTTCGAATGAAAATCATTGTTTGATAAATTCAATGAACTTTTCTTCTTTCTTGCAAACAAAATACAACTTATCCAGTTCAAAATAGTTTTGCATACTGCTCTTTGTGGCCGGAAGTAATGTGTAAAGCCTGGTACGCTCCGTAAATATTTTCAAAACAAAATCGATGTCAGAATTATATATAATTGTGAAAGGGCTTTACTCTCATCATAAATAAGTTAAAAATGTCTCACTGGGATCACGAGTAATCAGAATTCTATTGACTATTGCATTCATTATACAATTCTTGAATTCGTGAAAGGCACTGCTTGACACAATTAGCTATAAGTATTAACATGAATTAATTTTCCGGGTTGAATCTTCACACTCTTAACCTCATTTAATACTAAGATTGTTTGGTTGTTTGTGTTCGAACAGACAATACATACATTCTCTTATAAACACTTTGGCGCGGAGATGAGTTTAGCTGGTATGATAAATGGTTCTCATTTATAGTTATTTGATCTTGATTTACACAATTATTATAAATTTCATCCATTACATTCATTACAATATAGTACGAGTACTACATTGCTACTACGTCCATACGTCTGGTGGGGTTTGTGGATTTATATTTCAGTAACTTTCAATTACATTGAAAAAACATTACCTACTTACCATCTGGTTTATTTCTTTAAGATATACTTTTATTTCGTGCTGTTAAAAACTACTTAAACTAAAAGTTTGCTTATCAAGTCTAAATTTTGTATTATTGGATTATTATTCCTAGGTTTAAGAAATACGAGTAGGGAGTTTGAAACATCAGTGACCTTGCTGCCTTCGTCACCCGTTGCCGATGCAGTAATATTGAGCTACAAGTTTTAAGAAGAAAAGTAATATTTTTAAAGAAGTATCAGATAAAATAGTTCCTTGCCAGAATCGAAGTTGAAGTATGTTTTGAATTAGCAATATTTATTGTATTATTTGGGAAATAAAGACACCAACGTGACCTTTGAGTAGCTGCTGCCTTGAATTTCATGCTAAAAAGGTAAGTAAATACTTAGTATGCTACTCTAAACTTATTTACATGTATGAATAATTAAATATTCTCTGCAACTATAATATTTTAAGAAACGTAAATATTGGGTTCCGAATAATTAATTATATACTTGCGCTAGGGAATAAAACTGTTGTAAGAAGTGAACCCAATTCGGACTATAAGCCCTACTAGTTAATGAGCATGGAATTGTTATGGAATGTTTTTGAGCTAATCATAAACGGCAGCGGTAAAATTTGGAGTACGTAACTATTAGCTTTATTAAGTAACTTTTATTGTTACACAATTTCAATATCCAGGCGCAGCTAGGCCTCAGATACACTTTTAGCACAGATGAAAATGACTTAAATACCGACAGGCGTAAATTCTTACTAAACTATTTTATTATTATTAACTATTATCATCTATTTCGTTAAGTCAATTTGGCGTTACAGTTCTTAGCGAACACAATAACGATTTTAGATTTGAATTCACATAATTTTATTGTATTTTATAGCAATAACGGTCTTAAATATGGCTTAAATCACGATTTTTTATCAGTTAATTCATGTTTTGTTTTTATTCAGGGTCAATCCTGTCATACAAGATACTAAACAAAGTAAAAACGTATTCGGTCCGTTGGTAATCACCAATACATATAAATGACTAGCTTCGTGGTGTGAATCACGACTGGTGATTATAGTGATCGACAAAACATTAAATTGCTTTGCAGTATTTTGAATTTAATATAAAGCATAAATATATTGTATGCTGATCATTGCTGTAGGTTGTTTTGTGGCATTTGACCCTAAAATCTGGGGAAAATGGGTGCTAGGAGTCGTTTTCTAAAACGACTGGCCTTATGACTTGCTTCTGTATAATTACATAATTTAGCAAAGCATCCAAAATTCAGTAAACTTTGTCCGGCCACTATTATATTAGGTATATACTATACTAGTATACTAGTAATACCTGCGGACGGAATTTATCTGAGTAAAACAGAAGCGTGGAAACCTATATGAATTAAAGTATATCCCATTTTTCGAAATATCGAAATATGTCAGAAATCAGCTGAAATCGCAGATGAGCTTTCCTTGTCTTTACAAGGAATAATAATAATAATAATAATGTTTCCTGGGAAGAATGTTTTCACAGATTTGAGACTTTCTCTCAAGGTAGGCACGGCTGATACTTTAGTTCGAAAACTTTATTCACTGAGATTCTAAGGGACATAAGACTTAACTAAAAATTTAGGAAATTATTAGGAAATTATTTTTAAAAGTTTACGAGGAGGAGGTTTTTTACAAGAGATACCTTAGTGATTGATGGTGTATGTTAGGCGAATTTGGAGAGAATTACCGACCGTTTGAAGCTTTCCACAATAAACAATTTTGGCGGGAAATTAAAATTTTCATTACTGCAACTGCTGAAACAACCCAACAACCTTGTTGTTACGACTGCCATCACTTAGCCAAACAAAACGAAATCCAGTAGGGCTTTAGGCATTGCGCTACCAATCGTTGCCTTGGGCTGTGGAAACAAATTGACTAATTAAATGGAAGAGACATGAAAATAAGTATATAAATATAAAAAACGTTTTATTTATTTATTGCTCATGTGTCAACACATTACTTGAATACGAACAATTGCATGGACGCTATTACCCTTAAATTATTCCGTTTTAATGCTATAAGGACATTTCGTTGCCGCTACAAAATGCAACTATTTTTATTTTTACTAATAAAAATATCAAGTGTCCCTGGTATCATTATGTAATGCATACTCACAATACGTTTCTGTTTGCACAGAAACGGAAAAATAAAATTAATGTTCTTCAACTTTGTCGTAACAGTGTTCAACACTATTACTGTGTGTCACTTAAAATATTCAAAAACGGCAATCTCTTATTGTGATTAAATGTTTAGTGTTACTACAGTAACCGATGTCGCAAAGAAATTGATGGTCCTGTCCTATAGAAACATACATTACATGTATTCCTAGTAGTACTTTCTGCCTTCTGCTACCCCATAGTGTACACGAAAATAGGGTAAATCTTTTCCCTCAGTGGTATTACTCAAAACTACGCTTGATTTTACTCTAAGCTTTCAGTAAAATTACTTGTTTACATCAGTATCGTTATTATTAGTGATTCAATTTACTTTATTCTTCAGTGAAGGCCTTCAGTGACCCAAAAGAATGATTTTAATTTGCAGTGGTATCATACTGTATTTTTACTCATCGGGGGAGTAAAATAATTCCCATGTACAGCAGTATTTTAACTCCGTAAAGGTGTAAATATAACTCCCGCAGATGCAAATTAGTGCTTTAGTATCCAAGGGTATAATTTTAATCCTTGGAGGGTTAAATTTGCTACTCTGAACCGCACATGCGCCGCATTCACTACACTGGCAGGGAAAGATCAAACCTGACCGAAAGTTGAATATCAAATCTAGTGCATTTTCATTCAAACTATTTAATCTTTATTGAAACTTCGGAGATATATGTATTACTTTAAAATCCGATTTAATTAAATTTAGCTCCCGGAGGAATAAATTTAAACCTCCAGGGGGTTAAAATACTCCTGTAAATGGAAATTATTTTGCTCCTGCGAGGAGTAAAAATGTAGTATGATTGCCAACTGTTAGTAGTTTTCCTTTCATTAACTATGACCCTGAACTGAAGACTAATTCTTGGGTTTCTATGATTAAAAAATTATAGACACCTGAAGAGTATCTAAATATTCGACTGCTTAAAATTTTTTGTAGGTATATGGAGTATTTATAAATATGTCATTGCATTATAAAAAAATAACGCAGTCTCTGAGGATTTGAGTAAATATCACTGAAGCATTAAAACTGCCCACGAAAATATCTTATAGTGTCAATTTAAATTTTATTTATTATATAATTATATTCGATAATACGCCCGCTTACTATTCAAACAGATCTCTCAGACCCGCGTTCATGCTGTTGTGACACCTTATAAACAAATAGATTCACTTCTTGTAACGAAATTGTATTGCACTTATGCTCCTACAAGTACTGGTAAACAAAAAAACTGGTAAATACTAGTAGTATAGTTTCGGCCCCGCGCACTATCGCGTTATTGTAGGATATACTGTAATTATTTATAATATAATATAACTACCTAGTTATATTATTTTTGTGCCTTCCCATAGACCCATCGAAATATAATTATCATAGTCATACTGGTGGATAAATAATTCCCCACTGATAAAATAACCTTTTATATTTATAAAATGTACTGTGTATAACCAATGGTTGAAAACACAATAGTACAAGCAACTACTACTCTACTACTACTACCTTTTATATTTACGCTTAAACTCCAAACTCCTAGTACAGAAGCATATCCAAACCCAAACAGAAACCGAAATACATACCTACAGTTTCTTTTATTGCAAGCTAGAATAAAGCGTTGTATATGGTATATATATATATTTAGTATAGAATGCAGAAGTAATAATAAAGACTTAATGCGTTTATATTATATGTAGGCTAGACACTACAGTACCTTGCTAGATAATACGCTGTACTGCTGGAGTGTATCTGAGGTATATATTATGCTTCAAACTTCAAATAATTTATAAGATTCTGGAATAGTAATTTCGTACGATAGGTGAATAAAGCTCATAATCATTATTTTGGTTATTTTGCTTTATTGGAGCAAACGTGTGCGACTTGGTTTTGAAATTATAATACCTAGGTACTCTTGCTACTTTGTAGGAATATTAAGTGGGTTGACGCCAAATCAATAAAATAAAGTAAACTATGATTATTCTAGCTCAAGAAAAAAATAGTTGAATTTAAGGATTTAAGCTTATTTTGAAATTTTACTACTTAATACTTACGTATATACCTATATGTGTGACACTGCATACATTAAGTACATAATTATGATTACAGAACATTCATACAAGAAAACCTTGGCTTGCGATCTCAGAACTGGCAGTATTTATTCGATGTGAGATATTATCGCATTTAAATTGCAATGTTCTTGACACTTAATTGCGTAGTAGACTTAATCATACAATTATATTTCTTAATTAATAGATATAGATTGATGGGCATCTAGTAGAAATAAATCTTCCTTAGTTAGGTTAAAATATTAAGTATGCCTATTTTGTTTAAAGTACCTAGCTTTAATCTAAAAAAGCGGCAAGTTTGCTCTCATCATCTCTTCGCTCGCCTCACTCTTTCTTTCTTTACTTTTGTTTTAAAAACATTCATGAAGGTGGTACATACAGTACATGAATAACCTCACACAGACCTGCAATTTTGAAACAAAATATACTACATTTTCGTTTATCAGCTTTTGTAAATGACGTGTTATTTGAAGATTATTATGTCGGAGATAGAGATTTACCTGATAGTTATAGAGTTAATTGTATTCTACAATGGTATTTTTCAAAATGGAGATTTATTTTTATTCAATAGTATCTGTTCAATAATGCATATAAATATATATGTATTTTGATTGACGCTTTCATTGGCACATGCATAATTAATGTCGAGCAAGTTTACGTAAGTGGTCAGGATTCATGCGGAAATGACCTTTTAAACTTTATTCAAGACTTTCGTGTAGAGGAGTATGAATTCTAATGGCACCTAGTATCTCAACGTTTTCCTTAACAGAAAAAAAAACTTTACTACAGTTTTTACGCTACGCTGAATGTTTATATTCGTCAATTGAATGACATTGCGCACTTATAATTATATTATGGCATGGTTCTTATCGTTTTGATGTTCTTACAAGCTCCATAACCTTACTTACGAATGAATTGATTCTTATTGAGTACGGCGTACAACTAGAAACCAATTCTTTATCTTCCTTATCATAATTTATACCATCAGACGATACTTGGGCAAGCATTTGTTTTTAGTTTCAAGTCCAGTACGAATCCAAGAGGATGAGCGAATTAAGACTAAAGTATGAATTAATTTTGTTGTTAGAATGGGTGAATCGACAGAGTGTCAAGGTTTCTCATCGAAAGGAGTTGGATCGTCGCCGCCCTCAATGCTTGTTTCCTCCAGAGGTCAGGGTCAGCAGATTCACAGCCATAGTCATCAAGTTCACGTGCAGGATGAATACGAGCAAGAGCAGTATCAGCAGAGACCAATATCCAGCAGTAATAGTATTTCTGGGCTAAATTCAAGTAGTGGAGTCAGTGGAGTATCCTTTGCCCGGCGTCAGTTAAGTCTTAATGAAGATGAAACATCATCTCAAGCTCCACACCCGGCTAATCATAGTCAACATATTTCCAGTGTAGCTAAGAATCCCAACCATTTTGCAGCGTTTCCCCAACACCACTATTACACTCATTCAGAATCTCCTCATCTTGCTCCAGGGGCAAACTCTACAAGTTCCTCCGCTGTGAAACAGAAAGAAAATCGCATTTTGGCTGGAAAAGGCGTCACTTCAATGAATATCCTGAAACATAATTTGACTGGGACCGGAAGTTCTGAACTTAATAATTCCAAAAATTTAAGCAGGACTGAAAGTAACAGTACTGGTGAAGCTGTTACCACCAGCCACGTGGGTGAGAATGGCGTGTGGAAATTTAGCAACATAAAAGAAGAAGCATTTGATAGTCTAGCCGTCTACTTCGTTCCAGATGTGACAACATCAACGGATGAGAAGAACAAGGCAGAAGCCTCATTACCAAGAAATCTAACTTTAAAACCTTCGGCGGTGCTCAGCGACGTGAGTTGTCAATATTTCAAATATATTATTTACCTAACTTTTCCTGTTTATTGGGACCCCTAAATGGAAATACATAGTTGCTTTCGTCATCTTACAGTGCTTACAGTGCAAGGTGCATAGTATTAATGATAATATTTAAGTTAATATTTTTCAGAATAATATTTCCATTCCAGTATTTACTTTAAGTAATATGTAATTTTTATTGATTGTGTTAATTGAGTGGATACATTTTAATGCATAACAGCGTGCGTAAAAGTTGAAACTTAAAAGACAATTTATCAAAATCAGTGCTAGCCGTGGTGTTTATCATGTTGTATAAGTTGCATACCTATATTCAATTTGTTGAGACACTTGATTTATAATATGATACACGTATTTATTGTAAATGTATGATTACTTAATCACGGAATTCCCCATTTTTATATTCCTTTACTGTTGCCTGGTTGAGAAGGTTTTGGGAGTATGGAGTCGAGACTGCATACCAGCTGGCACTAGGTTCGGACCCTTGACTGGACAGATTTTTGCAGCCGATGATGTACCTGCTAGTGCTAACCGAAAATATTTCTGGCGGGTAGGTTATTCATTTTTTTGTATGAACTGTAGTCCACTAATTTATCTATTGTAGTTGCCCTCTTCAACTCTTGAAGCGCCCGTATGGCCTGTGAACACAAATGAGCAAAATAAATGATTGTATACTGTGCAATTCGTTTCATACCTCTGCTTTGGTCTAAAACATAGTGGCGAGAAAATTTCTCTAGAATGTCATTTTCAGTGAACTACAGATCTGTACATTTATCTATCTATTTTTACATTTTTAAGCTATAAACGCAAAATATTTGGAGTGGGCTAGGCATGTTAAATATAAAGTTCTTAGGCCCATATCGCATAATTTGCAAAGTTCAAGACCATTACCGACCCATTCTTGTTATACAAATTGACTATATTGCATTCTTCTCTCTATATACGGTTATATTGTGTACACGTTTGTCTAGTCCAAAAATGAGTTGTTAAACAATTAATTTCCATAACGGTGCAAAAGAGCTTCATACTAATGTTATCATAGTGAATTGTGCATTAAATTATGATGACTGGCTGAAGTTCAGACGCCAACGCTTTGGAAGTGACATACAAATCTTCCTACACTTTATTCACTATCTACCCGAACTATGCACATGGTAACGATGAACAGCGCAGTAGCAGATTCCAGACAAATATTGAACGTAACGCAAACAGAGGCTGAGCTAATGATAGAAAGGGAAAATCTGGATTAGTGGCTAAGGCAAAAATAAATAGATTGAGACAAGGTCAGCCTGGCAGTATCAGCAGCAGTCGCTGATGAAAGTGAAACGACGCAGATTGCTGAAATGAAACAGCGATTCAGCGTTTCTTTACTAGTTAGATATCATAGGTACAGTCTACTTTTGTACGTAGCTGTGGAGCACATGTAATTATATACATATATTATTAGTACTACCTATTAGCTGTGTATATGTAATTCGCAAATATGACGTTTCTTGATTTTGACAAATCACAAGCCTCTCAGTTTAAAATAAAACGTATGTTAGTACTACACTATATCTGATACGAGAAAAATAACTACGAATTGTTGTCTTTTAAAAATAGCTATAGAAATAGCGAATTTTACATTAGAAATCTTAAACTATTGATCGTAGCAGCCTTACTAGTTAGAAGATTAAGATATTTTGGTGTTACGTCACCGTATTAAGTTGCCGGTAATTTTATTATGAACGGTCATCCTTCGTGTACTTGTAGTATCTGGAACCAGTGTAGTTCGTCCTCCCTCAGTCAGATAAGTAGGCACATAAGTAGTTTACAGATTTTCAAATGTCGCAGTGTGCCCCATATACAGTCTTCTAAACTAAAAAATGTGATATACATATGTACCTACCTACCGTATATTCTATAATAGTACGCCCCGCGAACTATCCAAATTATGACCTCTCAGACCCGCGTACTATTACAGACCCGCGCACTATTGCAGACCCGCGTACTGCCATTTAATACTGCGTTAAATAGACCCGCGTACTATTTAAACTGAGACCTCTCAGACCCGCGCATTATTATAGAATATACGGTACCTACCGTATTTCCTATATTGGTAGACTCTTCTACTACTTCTAAATTTCCGACCTCCCGGACCCGTCTACCATTATAGGAAATACGGTACCTAAGTACCTGCTTACCTATGTACTTACTAGGTATGTACATGTGATGTAACGTAGTTACGGGAGAAAGTATTTTGCCAAGGCGTCGACAAGAGGAGACTAGCCTACATAACCATCTATATAATATAGCCTCCCTTTTTTATAGGTACCTATACCCATTTGGCTTTATGATATTATAAGAAGTCTTTTAATTGTTGACTTTGCAGTTTGCGCATATACAGTCAAATCCCACTATAAAGGACTCCACGGGACCCAAACATGTCCCTTATAGCCGGATTCCCCTTTAGCCGGATTCCCTTTTCCGTAGGAGGGATTTCCCCCGTAATCATACACAATACCTAATTTAGATGTACATATTTGAAATTTTTATTTTTAGTTAAAATAAGGACAAGTACAGCTTTGTTCATGAGGTACAAATTATTTTGATCATTTAATAAATTCAGTTAATGTAAATAGTTTGTTTCGTTTCTTTGTTATTTTGCTACGTTAGATTATGCTGTGTAGTTTAGAAAATGTGATGGTTGTCAGTATGTATTTGTTTGCGCTAAAAAATATTGTTGCACTTGAAATTGACACGAGTTTTTCCTCTGTATTTCCATCCTCAGAATTCAGAATCCTCTTCGGATTCCTCTTTCTTTGTTTCCAGTAAAACTTTGCAAACAATTTGTTCCTCTGTGACTTCCTTCAGTGAGGAAGTCGCTTAATCCACATAGCTGCAAAAGCAGAAATAGTCATTGGCTCCATTATAGCTTCCATCCCTAAAGCTGTAGCAGCTCGTTTCAGAATGGATGTATTTCCCTTCGTATTTTTCTTATTTTTCTTGAAAAAGCCTTATAAGTGGCCTAAAATTCCAAGAAATGCTCTAAAATTTGTCCCTTACATCAGGATTATCCCTTACATTGGTTCCCTTTAAAGCCGGATAATTTTAACATTACAAGCTCAGCTGGCCAACCAAATATTTTAAATGTGTCCCTTTAACCAGGGTTTCTCTTTAATCCGGGTCCTTTATAGACGGACTTGACTGTAGTCTAAATCTGATTCGAAATTAATTCATAGTAATGTATATAGGTAGGCACCTTCGTAAATAATTATGTCGGCAAGGGTTATGTGTCAGCAGCAAGGGAGCTAAATTATATTCTGTAGGTGGTAAATGTACCTTGCGTACATATCTAAATACTCTTAACTAACCTAGGAGGTTAAAACCTGCCCTTTTGTATCTCCGTTTGCAGGGGCTAATTTGCCGGACCTGCACTCGTCGGGTCAAATTTTAATAATATTCTCTCCTGGTTAGTAATAAAATACGATAAATAATAGCATGTAGTCCACATTGAAATAAAAGGGAATTCATTGTCATTTTAATCCGTTAAGTTTTAGTGTGTATTAAAGTTATTATTAAATTACACTCAATTATTATAAAAAACCTTGAATTGTAAAACAGTATTTAGTTTTCGAGATTAAAATATTTTTAAAAAATTTAAATTTAAACCCCTGAGTTAGCATTTCGTAAAATGAAAGTCATTTGTTGTTAGAAAACTATTTTTTGCTTCATCATTTTTATTCAGACAAAATCAAAAATTAGTTACGATAACTGTACAGCTATAAATATAATGAATTTTATTGTTTAAATAAGTTCGCGTAAACTTTTGGAGTTCTATAGCACGCTTACGCTTTCTTTTGACCGGTGTTGATATTTTTTCTGCACCCAACTAGCTGTCAACTAAATCTGCATCTAGTTATTATATTTAGCCTACTTTATTATTATAACCCTGCGAGTAGAGCAATATCGTTAATATTTTACCCTATTTGTGGAGACCCGACAAATTAGCCCCGGCCAACGCAAATCTGATAAGACAGGAGGTAACCAAATTGGTAGTACGATTTTATTTTCGGGAATCTAACTCGTTGCTCTTTGTTTATTGTGTTATTTAGGTATACAAAGACAGTGGACTTCATTACTTTATTGACGGATACGATTTATCAAAAGCAAACTGGATGAGGTTTGTGAACCCAGCATACTCATCTGAATCTCAGAATTTAATTGCTTGTCAGTACAAAGTAAGTCTTTTTCTTTCATGCTAGCTGTTATTGTGAACCTTTCGAAATGCCGAAGACTTAAAGTTCATTAGTATGCTGTCATAAGAAAGATCTAACTGAACTCATCCGTTTAATTTTTAGGAGCAGATCTACTTTTACACCGTGAAGCCGATTATGCAAAATCAGGAATTACTAGTATGGTATTGCAAAGAGTTTGCTGAGAGGCTTAATTACCCGCTGACTGGAGAAATGATGCTTCAGAAAATCCGTAAGTAAATTATATTTTATTTCAGCGTACCTCCTATACTTCACATGTGTTGACGCTGTCAGCAGCGGTTTAGACTCGATTTGTATCCTCTGTGAATTTTGCAGGTCAGCAAGTGTCGTCTGAAGTAAATGGGAGTCCAATCTCACCTCCGGAATCTCATATTAATAAAGATCACGTTGCACTCTCTCCCGGAAAAGAATATGAAGCTGTGAGGGGCCAGCTGACACCTCCAGGAGGATCGGTCCGTTCTGATGAGGGTTACCACAGTCATGGTTATCACGATGACGTACTTACCCCACCTGAAGAATCCTCCGATTCTGATTATGACAACAATTATGTTTTAGACTTTAGCACTAAATCAGCAAAATCGGTACCAGCTGATCGATCTGAAAATCGAAAAAGTAGCTCTGAAACTGAATCACCATGTAAGTCACATAGTAATGAATTTCGTAAAGTAAAAATCAAAATGCCGAAGGCATTTCGAGCCAAAGAAAAGGATTCTGGAATGTCGTCATCCACTTCTGAGTACTCAGGTAGCCGATCAATTGCCAGTTCCTTATCTCCGAAGTCTCGGGAAACCTCTCCCCCAGCCCAGCTACCAATTAGTCGAGTCGGCTTGAACTCTGAAAGATTAAATCCAAATGGAAAGAGTAGTAGCAATAACAATGTTTCATCTCTGTCACCAAAGTCAACGCATTCAGATGATGATCATACGTCAAACGCAACGCAGCAAGGGCGGCCCCATCTGACTACTCATTCAGCTCCTGCACACGAGAAATGTTCGTCAGCTGGGCCATACAATATTTTCAATTCTACCGATGTCGTCGTAAAAACGGATTCTAATGATTCAGAGAAATTGGCTCATCGTTTTGCCTCAACATCTGGAACGGGCTCAGGGATACTGACTACGCCGAACAATCATCCTAATGGTATAAAACTTCCTACTACCTCATCACCAAGAAATTCTCTAGAAACCCTTCATCCGGTCAAGCTAGATCCAGAATACTTAAGCTATGCCCAGTCTAGTCTAGGAGTTGCTTCGTCTCCTGGATCAGGGTCAATCTCTAATTCCGGTCTGCACCCTACCACTTCAAATAATGCCGTTGCTGGGTATACAATAAAAAGTCCTAACTCAACGGCTAGTATTCTTGAGAGCATCCTTCTCCGGCGTCTTCAGGGAGGTGAGGCTGCAGTTGCATCTCCAAATCCCCAAACATTACCTCGCACAAACACGCCTGTGTCCGCATCAATCAACGACCCGTACTTTTACAAGAAGTCGTTTCGCTACGGCGGAGGAAATACTTCAGCGGACACTGGTTCTCCCCAGCGTATTAGTCCAGGAGTAAAATCGAACTTGGCCGATACCAATGATAAGTCCGCAGGCGTAACGTCGGCTCCTTACATTCCACATGTACCCACAAATACCCCACACCCATTGAATTCTGCCTCCAACGGCTATTCTGTCCAATCATATCATGGACATACTCCATATCCTCACTCTCTATATTATCATCATTCCCCTGCATCTACAGCTACCGCAAACGTTCCACCTAATTTACCCCCAGGAAGCAGTAGTAATGGGATTCTTGACAGCCGAGCTGAAGGAAAAAATCCTTCTAGCTTTAAAATATTCTCTAGTAATTTAAATCAGTCTCCAACCAAGGATTCATTACAATCATTAAGTCCAGTTGGCACGTTGCACAGTCAGGTTTCGTACGGACATCCTCATGGACCCGGACCCGAAGTTCTTAATCACATAAGTCATCTAAATCAGGCTAATGGCTGCTCTGAGAGAAGGCCTCACTTTGTTAAAGAGTTAACACCCCTGATAATTTCTCCTTGTGGGGGCAGTGGAAGTGGCATTGGAAGTGGTGGAAGTGACAGTAGTGGCGGGCGAGAACATGATTCCGATTATGATGGCAATTTAAGTCCTGGTGGAAGAGGTTACAGAAGTTTACCTTACCCACTACGAAAGAAGGATGGGAAAATGCACTACGAGTGTAATATTTGCTTTAAGACTTTTGGACAGCTTTCTAATCTAAAGGTGAGAAAATTAGTCTTATTGTCTGGAGCCAAGGCAGTTATTACTTTATTACCACTAGTGTATATATATATAAACATTACGTAATGCGTGCACTCTTGAAATGACGTGGCTATTTGGCTTTAAATGAATTATTACAGGTTCATTTAAGAACGCACTCGGGGGAGCGTCCATTTAAGTGTAATGTTTGCACCAAAAGCTTCACTCAGTTGGCTCATTTACAAAAACATCATTTGGTGCATACTGGTAAGTTCTTTGTTAATGTTACCAGTGTCCCATCCATTTCAGCTCCCTGGACAGTAGCTCGGTTTGATCCGTTATTTATGCAAATGTATTTGATGCCCCTAGTTAATCCTTGATTCCTAGTAACAATCGATAATTTTATGTTTGTAGGTGAGAAGCCTCATCAGTGTGACATATGTCATAAGCGCTTTAGTAGCACATCGAACTTGAAAACACATTTACGCCTTCATTCAGGTCAAAAGCCTTATCCATGTGACCTTTGTCCAGCCAAATTTACTCAATTCGTCCATTTAAAACTTCACAAAAGACTACATAATAATGAGCGTCCTTACATTTGTAATAATTGTGGTAAAAAGTACATTTCTGCATCTGGACTAAGAACACACTGGAAAACAACAAGTTGTCGTCCCAGACCCGAAGACGAAATCAACTTAGAAAGATCTCCTGTTGGAGAGAACGCCTCACAAAGTTATGAGTACCCTCATTCTGAATGCAGCAATGGTAAGTATCGATATAATCCTGCTCACGATCTCACTATAACTACTTACTCTTGGTGTTAGTGCTGCTCCGACGTTTAAGCTGACTATTGTATCTGATACGATGTAAGTCTACTTAAGCTATGAGTAGTTGCGCGTGAAACTGCAGGCCCGTGGTGCGTTTGTGTATGTAGACCGTACTGCTTCAGCTTTCTTAAACGCTTTCCGGAGACCAGAGGATCAGTTGGCTATCTCTAACGAAATAGTTGAGTCTTGTTAGGCCCGACCTAGAATGAATTTACACAGCTCACCAACCCACCAGTCGCTCCTCATTTCAATCATTATTGAGAGGTAATACGCTTATAGTAGTAGAGGTAAAAAAAAGGCCGATTGCTCTATTGACATATCGTCGGCGAAGAGGCAAATCTGACTATCTCCTTTTCGTGCTAAAAGCGAAACTGACTATTACCATTTTTTG
>JAQFZE010002021.1:0-15769 GCA_034695245.1 Dicyrtomina saundersi | reverse complement strand
ATTCTTATTAGTCGTCTCGAGTCTATGATTTCTGGTCTGGGGAAGAAGAGATCTCTCGCCCTCTGCTCTCTCTCTCTGTCTCTCCCTTCCCTCATCATTTCCAAATTGATCTTTAGACAAAGTTTCATGAACGTATCACAAGAATAATAATTAAAACGAGTTCACTTGGCGTGTAATTATAGAACAAGATTAATCAGACAGCAACCATAACATCTACTACAAAAAATATGAAAAGGAAATTAATCGTGAAAGGAGACATATTTTTGGGGTTAATCTTCTTCCCCTTTTCTCTCTCTCTCTCTCTCTTTTTTTTGTGATGATTCAAATGTTCTCTTGGGTTTGAGGCAATTGGAGAAATGCAGAATCTGCACTAAATAATTATATTTAAATGTCATGCTCTCTCTCTCTCTCATCTCTATCTACCTACCTACCTACCTTGAGGAATGAATGAGTTTGATTACGTTTATTACTCACTTTGATGAGACGTGGCATATTTCCCGCATGGACGTAGCAAGGTGGCACTAAATCCTCAAGTTTTGTTGAGGCAGACAATGACATTTCACTGTCATCCGAGGATGAGTAGCAGGTTGTCAGGAGATGAACTGCGCGACCAACGCCGGAAGTTTTCTTAATCACTGTCGTCTCTTCAGAAAAATGCTCCTCTCCACCGCCATCTCCTGCCGTCGTCCCCGACCTTCCGTGAATCGGGCTCTCTGTCAGTAGTGGCGCAAGGGAGGATTCCTATATTATGTTGTGAGTCAAAAAATTTTTATTAGGATTGAACTAATAAGTCTCTTATTTCTAATCTTAAATATTTTAGACATTGAGCTAATTATTTACCTACGTTCAATTCAAATATGTGTACCATTTTTTGATGCTCAATTTCACTTCAATTGAAGTGTACATACCTACCTACCGGCTACCTATACGTTCATAATTGAGACTTCTTAAAATTATTTAATGAAGAAATTAATAAGGACTTGCATTTCCTTTATGAAATATGCCATAATATTGACATAATATAAATATGAACGAAATTTTGAATAATAAATAAAAATTTAATCATTTTTTAAGTAACTAATTTATTCATTTCCTAAAATGCAAATGATTAAACAATTGTCAATGTGTTGGGTTGGATGCTTTTTTACAATTCTTATTTGGGCCACTTTTTCAACAATTGTATTGTGACATCAAAATAAAAATCCCTCCCGTAAATATTCAGTTAGGATATTTAATTTGTATTAAGTAGGTAGCAATTAATTTCCTACATTTGTTTTAGACAGTGAAAGAACTTTAAAAAATTGTGTCCTTACTAGTCCAAAAAGTCAATTTTACTTGGCAAACTTGTGTTTATTATGCCCCTGCCATATGTAC
The DNA here is from genome assembly GCA_034695245.1 of Dicyrtomina saundersi. NCBI lineage: Eukaryota > Metazoa > Arthropoda > Collembola > Symphypleona > Dicyrtomidae > Dicyrtomina > Dicyrtomina saundersi. The sequence goes on along the minus strand of JAQFZE010002021.1, from coordinate 14,395 downwards.
AGTCGCATTTATACGAGCGGTATTATCGAACTATTAGTATTATATTTAAGTTTCACACACCTACGCAAATTCCAGGAAACGAGGGAACCAACCTATTCTGCTAAGGTATTTGGGATTATTATTGAGATGTTATAATTGAGAATCAGAGGAGGCCTCTAAATTCAAATCGTGACGTTGCATTTGGGGAATGTAATATAACTCCAAAATTTTAACAGTTCACTCAATATTTAATTACGTGAGTTATGTATATCTCTGTATTTGGGATGTCTATAGTTTTACTGTATTTTTAGCGGCTATGCATTTCTATAGTGGCACTTAATATTTTGTTGATAGTTTTAAGTACTGCGGTTAGTGATACATATTAGGTTTCTCATTTTCATGAATTTTTGTTTAATCTTGCAAAAAATACTTGCACACGAGTTAACAGATTTTTTTAACGTAGTCTATATTGGCTGAGTCTATTTGACTAACCTCGTTGGAGGACAATTTTAAGTTTGTTCCATGGAATAAAATTATCTTTCTTTCTTTGGCCAATATTAAGTGAGATTTAGTGGTCCAGAGTTAAGTCAGGGTAAATTAAGGTTAAATAGAAATGCATAGTGTTGTATTCGGAAGTATGCACTTAGATGACTAATATGACATAAGTAACACTCGGAAGGAAGTCATAACTGAAATGCTTAGAAAGTGGAGATGTGCCTGCCTCAATTATTAATTACAGCTGCATGGATCAAAGTTTAAAAAAATACTGATTGTTTTTGTCCATTTCCATGAATGGTATCGTAAAGGTAACTAGAGTTTTGAAAGCTTTAAAAAAAACAACCATTTACTTGATCATTTCCGCAGTATCGATAAAGCACGTGGAGCAACGAATCAAAATATTATGGAACCAAGTAAAAATTGCCCCATTAACCGATACTGTCGTTTTTATCCCTCTCTTTTTTTTATCACGGTGCATATAACTTTGTTGGTATAGTGAGTAGTAAAATTGCAAGAATTTATGGAAATGTCTTTTCCCCACATACAGTGCATGTATGTATACACTGTTAATTTAAAATGTAAGTCTTGAACGTATATTTTTATTATGTTACCTGAAGTCTTAAATCCTTTTTAATTCTGTCTGTACCACATATATATACAATACAAGTCTTGTAATTTGAATTTGAATGTGACTCACTTTGTCGTCGTCTGTTGTTGTTCGGGTTGTGGAAGATCTATCGGTCGTCAAATTGGGTGTCATCGGAGCTGGTGAGCTGAGAGGGAATGCTGGCGTCATTACTGGAAGAGTAGGTCGGGGTGGGCGAGCTCGAGGCCAACACTCTTCAAGGCGTAGTTGGATGCCAGCCAGGACGGCTGCCTCTTCTTTACTACATGGCAAACTTCCGCTCACAACCAATCTTTGCATCTGTAATAATAAAATAATTATTCACAATAAACCAATACATAGAATGAAGAAGAGCGTTAAATTCTACGAGTTCACATTGTCATCACATTGCTGCTACATATATAGAAAAATAAATAAACAAAATCTGCAGCGTTTGAGTCTGACGATGAGTTTTATTGGGACTCGTGCAGAGCAGCATGCACAAAGCACAAGGTTTCTTCAAATTAATGACCGAATAAATGGGGATACGAGCATTAAAAACAGTAAGTACTCCGCAGGAGCTCGCTGTATGAGCATTTAAAAACAATAATACAAAAATGTCAGTTCAAATTATGAAAATAATGTATACCTCCCAGTATTCATTCTCGATAGCTTCCAAAGATTCCATCTCAGTCCCATCATCTTCTGTCATCTGAAAGGAACGATATGAAAGTATAAGTATAAGTACGTAGTAAGTTATGTTAAGTGACAATATTTGGATCATCCTCATAAATTTTTAACATTGGCTCTGTATAGTCTCACAGGAAGTTTGACTGTTATACGATGAACAAGTTTGAATAGTGACTGGATTTGAGTTTTATTTTTTACAACTGAATGGAATCATGATCTTGAATCTACAATAAACTTTTATTGTATCTGAGAAAATACAGTTGTGGATGGTCCTGCCGAACCTTTTCTTTCTGTATATAATATGAACTTACCAGAGAAGGGCAGAGAATTCGAATATGGTCAGCCCACCGTAAATACGGAGGACCGCAAGATGAAACACGAGCCACGAAATCTTTCAGCTCTCGAATCACACTATTTTTCCCATGAGGTCTGCAAGTTGTAATCCAATCCTAGAGAGACAATAGAACAATGCAATTTGATTAGAAACAAGCAATAAAAAGAATCAGTGCAATAATTCAGCACGTAACCTAGTAGCAATACTAAATTTTGGAAGTACATGTAGGTACATCGAGAGGCGGCTCAATAAATCTTGAACTACCTTAATTGTTTGGTAACCCTCATAAAAGAGCAAAACTCAAAAAAAAAATGAAGTCAAAAATGCATGCATTCAGAAAAGAGGAGTCAGGATTTTCTTCCAGAATTTTTCAAACCACAGCACAACGAACAACGAGAGCGGCAAGTAGAGAATTTAAAAAAAAATACTTACTTCAACAAATAAAAGGACGGCACGGTGAACGGTTGGCATGTCGGATATGAATATGCTATCATTGCGTCTGGTGGCAGTGCTGAGCGGTGAAGCGGAGCTTCGACGACTCGCATCGATTCGGTCAGTTAAGGCCAAGCTTGCAACGTGAGAGGTTTTTTCATTGAAATGCTCATGAAAAGGACTAGGACCACGTGGTGGTCCCTTAGGCGAATGTGGAGTTAGTAGGCCGGGTGAGGAAGGAGGAGCAGGCATGGTCTGTGGGATATTTAAAGGACAAGATCTAATCGGACTGGATGGACTGAGTAAATGAGCAGCTGGTGGGGGCAGTGGCAGAGTGGGAGATGTTTGTGGTGAGGAATTGGACATGCCTGGAAGTATGAGCGGGAGTGGGGCTTCAAGAGTAACTTTTGGCACAGATCTTGAACGAGGTCGAGGTGAGGAGGGGGGTAGGGCCGGCGGAGACGGCGGCTCTATTGAAGTTTCTAAAAAGTCCGGAAGATTTTGCAAACGTTTTTGAAAGGCCAGTATCTCATCTTCTGGAGTGTCTTTAGGTGAAGTTGTTTCAGTCGATACGTCCAATGACCTATTTCTACTAAGACGTCGAGTTTTCCGTTGATGCAGGCTGCCGAAGCGAAAGCTCTAAAATAACCATAAATTTGTTTATTATCTCATCCTTGTCCATTATATTGAATTTTACTACCCTAAATATTCTAATAAAAAAAATCATTTGTTGTTTAAAAGTTAAAATTAACTAATTAAATTAAGATGCATCCGAATCTTTTAATCTCTTGACTTAAATAGCATAGAAAATTACTACGTGGAACTAAACCTTAAAAAAAAGAATTTAAGTACAAGTAAACAAATTAAACGAGACCAAAATAAAAAAAATAAGGAGTAATAACTTTCTTGGGAAGAAAGCACAAAATGCGGCTCAACTAACTGTATATACTTATTGGTTAAGTTTAAGATGAGCCAATTTAAAACATTCACCTGTTTTGCTAAGAAAGACGGTGACCCTAAAGGTGTATTAACTTGGCTATTTGGTCCGCTTCCACCACCTAATAAACTTTCACGTGAGGCAGCAGCTCGTAAAGCAGCGAGTGGAAGAAGGCCGAAGATAGAACTTTCTCTTGGTTTAGCCCCTATGAGGCCACCAGACTCTACAGTCAATCTTTGAATGTCGTCAGCCCTCTCAACACTTGCTTCTTGACTAGTTGACCTCCATTTGGAAAAAATCCCACGGATAGCACTGGCCTTCTTGGTGGGTGAGAGTGGTGGAGGTGTAGGTGATGCATTTTCCTCTAATTCATGAAGCACAAGATTCTCGTCCCCTTCTTCTAAATGTGATGCAGCTCCGCAATCCACTGTCAGACTAACCTGAAATTAATTTCAAATTTTAAATTCAATCCTTAGGATTTCCTATGTAGAATGATAATTGTAGAACGATAATTCAGCAAAAAAAAACAGAATATATAAAAATAACAAATCTCTGACTAATAAAAGTACATATTTGTAAAATATCATACTTGTCTCCGCCGGCGGAGTGGAAGTGATTCTGTGTCAGTGCTTGAAGCTCGACTTCTAGAGGTCCTCGACTCTGCTCCGGAGAACATAGAAAAAATAGAGTGACCAGAATGACCAGAGTAAGCGGAAGCAAATGAGGCACGTGAAGCGCAGCTTTTCCACCTTCTTAAAGCTAGGCCTGTGGTGAGAAGACGATGGAGAAGAAGTCTCAGTAAAATTGTTGGATGAACGACAGCGGAGTAGCAAGTTTGGAATATTCTCACGAAAGCTGGATCTAACTCGGGTCCACCAATACTGTCCCTTCGTCCAGCTAAGTACATGATTTGTCAAAAAAGAAGAGATTGCATTTATCGCATGAATGCGCTCAATCCAAAATTTTTCCCCAAAAAAAGAAGGTAGAAAATATTCAAGAGAAAATGATGCACATAGTGTTTCTTTTTATCTAGCCGTATACTTGAAATTGAAAAAGTACATACCTTCAGCGGAATGACGCCGGAAGTGGAGAGCAGGTGAGATGGAGTTTCTGTTTGGACTTTGGTTCAACCAACTGGTGGACGAGGGCTCCCTCAAGTACGGAGAGCCCGGGGCGACGCTCACCTTAAATCGTATCAAATAATTAGGAAGGTGTAAGCACTAAGAAAGTTACATATGAGATGAGTTTCAAGTCAATACGGCCGTACAGAATTTACGACTTCAATTATCTTGTAACTTAAGCTACTGGAGCGAGAAGGAGGGGGTTCCCCAAGGTATCATTAGAACTGGTTAGTATATATCCCACCCACTTGGACTCACAAACTTTTCTCATTCCTTATTCTTTCCGTAAAATTTTAAATAAGCTCATCCCTACATGTATTTTTTTTGTACGTGAGCCGCTCATAAATGCCGTGGGTCACTTATTCCACTCTCCTTTCTCCATGTTTAGTTTCGGGATGAAAAATGTACATATATAAAGCACGGATCCACACAAACATCACGCCATGGATGTATAAATAAACTCTCTCTCTGAATAACATATATAATAATATGGAGGAGGCTGACGGGGGACTGATACCGACCGGGGAGAGTGTACTCGAGTCCGTACGTGGTGGAGCTGAGTAGTCGGGCTCTAAGGTTTATTTTTTAGAGCTCACACGTACGCTCGAAAATAAAAGTAAATAAATATTTCAAACATGTATTTAAATCAAATGCGAGTGTCAATATTGTTAAGGGCGACAATGGAGAAGAATGTGAGTCTCTCATTTTCCTCTCAAAAGCTTATGGCTTCCCACCCTTTCATTCAGGAGTCGTTCCACGAAGAAGAGTAAAAGTATAAAAGTTTAGGTAATTTTATTCAGTCCTCCCAGAGGAACAATAGAAGAAAACGATGAAGATTTCCTCTAGAGACATCACTCAAGCATCAGAAACAGTAAGTAGTTTGGAATTCAGGAGTCAAGACCTTTTAGATAAAATGAAACTAGAAGATATAGGAGAACAAGCATGGAGGAGGAGGAGAAAGAAAGACAAACCTCGAGTGATTTAAGCACTCGGATCAGAGTGGATTCCACAGACATGACAATGATCGAAGGTAGAACTCCACTTGCCGCATTCGGATGACCCAGGACAGGCGGTGGGGTTGAGCAGGTCCAAGTGATAAATAAATCCTCATTGCCAAGCGTTCCACTCGAGACTGTTGACTCGTCTGCAAATTTATACACGACTCAATACACCAAAAGTACAAGTACAAGAGAAGGAACGCATGAGAGAACCTCAACTACACATATCCTCCAGCTCAAAAATATTAGTAGGTAGGTCCCATCTACAGGCCAGGCATTTTCTATGTACTCACACCCTGTATTAGGTTCAGACTGATTCGGATTCAGCAAATAAGGGACACAGGCCAAAGCAAAAATCCCCACTCATATATGTATCCCTTTGTTATCTACATCTTTCTATTCGTGGTCCGTATACCTACATAGCATGAACCTATGATGCTGGTCCTGGCCTTTCCTTGTACGACACAATCATTTCCATTTGTAAACTCCCTAGACTTTTATTTCAAGAAATGATCTATCAAAATAGAGTCAAATAAAAATATCGTTATAACACCATAACCATAAAGATTTCTCAAAGCTCCTTCCGATACTGAATACATCTGTAGACATCATTTTGTCGCCCCTTTAGTCGTAGTTTCGAGAATAAAACAAAAAAACATGGGTTCTGCACACTAAAAATATTAATAATCTGCACATCCTACTAATACGATAGGAGTGGTTTGAGGCCGTGACTATTATTTAGTGGATGTCCTTGTTGTCGTTCCTGAAAACTGAACCCAAATGGATCCCTATACATATTTCACTGTTGAGCTGGAAGATAGGGACACGCTCGGTTCTCTCCTGTTTATTATAGTGTAGCCGACGTGGAGCACAAAGATTTTACTCAAAAAGATACCAGCACATAGACACACACACACACACAGACACACACAGAGACAGAGAGAGGAAACACTAATGATCTCAACCGAAGTCGAAATACAATCGTATAAACAATCTCCATCTCTCTATCTCTGAACCCATCATAAATGTGTATTTCTACATTCTACAAAGACAAAAGCAATGCATGGTTTAAGTGTTTGACAAACCTGCCGTGATGAGATCAAAGACACTGACTCGAAGTGCAGACCTATGATGGAGTCCCAAATAGACGAGCAATCGAGCGGCATGATGCTTAACGTAACGAGCAAACAGAGTTGTATGATTCGTATAGAAGAACTCGTCAGCAGGTAGCAACAAAGGCGGGAGAGCATCCGCCACTCCAGCATCTAGCAGTGGCTTGTGATGAGAAGGATCTAAGGCGAGAGTCGCCAAGATTTGGAGAACCAGACAAAGTAGTTGCTGTAAAACAAATCAGAGTCAGAGTCGCAGAGTCAGCCTTCCATTTTAGTTTTTGAGTCTTTAGGTCCATAGCCCAACCAACCTCATTCGCTCTTTCATCTCCCTTCGCTATTCCTCATAATTAAAAAGTTTTCATTCCAGCGTGTTCCATGTTGCCACAACTAATTGAGGATTTTTGTTAGCCTCAACGTTTAGCAGACAAATACTGTGGTTGGGAACGCAATCTTGTGGCTCTGATTCTACTGTGAGAGAGAGAGATACAGGGAAGCCTCCATTTACTTATGTCTATTCGATGAGCATGGGGAGTGATCATGAATGTATTATTGCTTTTCCTACCCTGGGAATAATTAAAATCCTTAACATGTATTTACATGGAATAATTATATATGCTAACGCTTCGACTCTGAGGAGCACATTCCCTCTACTTTGTCTTACACAAAATTAATCGCTTTTATTGCCTGTCTTTATAATAGAGAAAATTACTTTATACAGTTGTAAGTCACTCACTCTCTCTCTCTCTCACACATCATCCTTCCAGTTGAGACTCCCACAAAATTCATATGCGTACTTTTTTTTATGCCCATCTGCAGTAGTAGTGTCTGTCTCAGACTCAGAAATATTCAACTGGGATAGTTTGTGCCTTCCAACAGAGTTCTTACTGCACGCTTTTGAAAACTTGGAAAATAGTTCTTTAGTACATTTTTGAGACCCCTAAGGGCTCTATAAAACCATATCAAATTTAAATATAAAAGAACTAATGATCCTATTATTACCCGGGGCACTTTGCTCTCCTATGTTACTATGTAATATGATGTACCAGAATGTATTTATCACGTAGTCGTAATATTCTTATTGTTAGTACCTGTTTACTTTTTTTTTAAATGAATTTTATATAATAAAAAAAAAATCATTTTCTCCTACTTAGTTTGTACACATTTCTCATGGATTGCGTAGGTAGTGACTGATGATACCTCAGGACTATCTCCATTGCAGTGGGATCTACCCCTAATCGTAACGGATGTAAAGTGTCCGCTTTCTCAAATCATACAATTTGCTATCCTTAATGCTAATAAATCTTGTCAGAGGAACGTCTCCTCACCGAGCATATATAGACCATATAGCTAATCTGCAATTGGGTTGCGCGATGAAGAAGAGGTAAATTAATTATATTTTACCGCGTCTATGCTCACGAATACTTGTTAGATGACAGGATGATCAATCTTGAAGATTACTGATTCATCCATAAATTAAGCGCTACCCACAAATTTAGTACTGTTTTTGACTATGAAGTCTAAATCTGTGTAGGAGTCTGTTGATCCAGAGACATTCCCGTTAAAATTGTTAACTTGCTTTCCAGCTCATGCAGTTCATCCCTAAATGGTTAGTAACTTTCTCTAGCTAAACTTTCTATACATTACGGACTTGAAACAGGAGCGGTAGTATATAATTAAACTCCACTATATTGCATTTTAAGGGATCTATCACGATCGTTGTTGAAGACTTATTGTTAGTCAGTAACATCTTGCTCAAACAGCCACATTTTTTAAAGTTAAAACAACTTCTAGTTAATTATAGTTACTGCCAAGTGTGTAAAAAAATTAAATTTATGAGGTTGATTTTTGAGTGAAAATATGACTATTACGATTATAGTTGCTTCAAAAACTTTAAATTTGTCACTACAATTGAAGTTCCTTGACTTACATCATTAATTTCAACTAAATGGCATATTTGAATATTTCAGTTACAAGAGACTTTTAGGTGGTTGGTTATGGTAAATTTAAAAAAGTTAAACAGAAGATTCTGCAGAATATACTTTAGGGAGTTCATTATAAATATTTACGCTCCGTACATAATAATTACAATTATATTAAAGTCCGCGTAGAAACGGAAGAAGAAGAAAAAAAACATGCGATGATCTAAAGCTGTACTACATTTTGTTTTAAAAAAGAAAAAGAACATGCAAGGGTTTCTTGATCACGTTCTTGAAAGTCAAAGAGAAAATTTCCTTGAAGAAGATATAGAAAAGAGAAAGAGAATAAAGTTTAAGAAATGGAGCTTACGGGGTCGTGCGTAGCATCCAAGGCAGCTATGAAGATGCGAAGAGGCGCTTCACTCACTAAAGATTTTTGGACGGCAGGAGAATGAACCAGGAAGACCAAGAGTCGCGCACTCAGCAACTGCAAGCAATGTGCACTGCAAGTCCTTCGCCTGTAAATAAGATGTAACCAAAAATATGCCATGAAGATCTTCAGTATACTATGCCTTTTAGACACTTAGGATTTTCAAAGGCAAAGGCTTTTTTTTATCATATATTTGCCCTAATTTATTAGTATTATTAGCATACAACTATTTATTCCCATGTTACCAATTGGATATTTCACATCCTAAAACAATACAAGTATCGTCTGTGAAGAACCAAAATGACCCATATCCAATTTACGCTACAATCAAAAAGAGCTATATGTCATAAAAACAAAATAAAAAACATGCGTAAAATGTTAATTAAGAGTTTTTGAAAAACGTAAAATGTTCTATTTTCATGTTTTTCAACAATGTAAAATGTCCTATTTACATGTTTTGGAAAAGGTGCAAAAATTTCTAATTCCATGTATTTGAAAAGTGTAAAATGTTGTATTTACATATTTTTGAAAAGTGCACAATGTTCTATTTAAATGCTCTCAAGGCATATTTGAATAATTTTGTAGATAGTTGATATTGTTTTTAGCTAAAAATGGATATTGGTCATTTTGGTTCTTCGCAGGCGATATGCATCGCTAACTTAGAGATTATGCCTTACTTAAGGAATTAATTAGAGAAATGCCCCCTCCCAAAACATTAGACTTAAATTTTGAACAAAAACCACGTACAAAAGAATTATACAATTAAAAATGGAAAACGAAAAAATATAGGCTTACAATTTTTGTAAATACAGATATATACAGTAATTGTAACTACCTTCATACACTATAATGCTGTATGATAAAAGTTGCTAAAAAATTTCCATTTTCAGAAACTAACTATTTAATGTAAGACTTTAAGTTATGAAATAAATAATCCGTGCTGGATGCATATCGAAATTGAATAGTTTTTCGGTTCTCAGGTTGAGATTAGAGCTAAAGATACTCCATTATTCATTAGGGCAATGCGGAAATCCCGTTTTTTTCTTTTTACTATAGTGCAGTGCATAACTGTAAGAGATTCAAGCAGAGATTCTTTCCACTTTATCTTGGAATGTAATAACAGTATCTTCTATAGACTTAAACCAAAAAAGATCTCCATAAACACACTCGAAAAAAATGATTCTCTAGTATATTGACTATCACTTGAGATTCCAATCGTACGTAGAATTCTAAATTCAATTGGGATGGATGTAGGAATTAGAAGAAGTATATAGTAAAAAAAAGAAATTAAAGTTTACCTGATGGAAGGTGTGCATATCTGACGGGATCCAATAGTTCGTTTGTACAGAGTCACAGCATTGTGCAGAATATTCACTACAGGTCCAACAGCAGGCTCCAAAATTCCTGTAACCCAAAAGACAGTCCATGAGAAAATGAGACTGAGGCTGAGATAAGGAGCGTGAGGTGAAAACTAAAACTATAGTAAGAGAGGAACGATAAGGATTACAGCACAAAAACGTCGATGGGGTTTTGATTTCCATGTCTCGACGTGGAGAGGTAAAAATTTTTCCTCCCTTATACCTTCATTGTATAAATGATGATGATGAAAATCAAAATCATATGCAAATTGAAATCATCCTCGCCGCCTCTTCCGGCTCAAGTCATTTCCTTCCCACACCACAAATGCCCCTATATTCCTTTTCTTGTTCAATATTCGAATAAAATTCCACTGCACTAACACAGATGCTCACAAAAAATCATTTCAAAATTAATAAAATGAAAATTTTCGTTTGGGTTGTCCTTGTCATCCTTGATTTTTTTTTTGCTAAATTAACATTATTTTTCCTTATGAGGAACCTGATTATAGAGATAATTTTAATGAATTAATTATTTACATCTAAAATTAAAATAGAAATCAAAGTTACCCAATAATATGCATTAAATAAGTCGGAAAAGTAAAATAATGGCAAAATAGAAAAATATTGATATATTGAAGGGTAACACAAAGTTGAAGTATCGCCTTCAATTACCGTGTTCTAAAGCATTACAATTGGCCCCTCATGAATTCCCTTGTACAATAGGAAATAGGAGGGAGAAGGTTTTAGGATATTTTTAAAGTGTGGGGAACCTAATAAGCTAATACATTGGGCATCGGAGTTATGAAATGGAAGTCCAAATGTAAGCGTGGGCGTGCTCCTGAAACTATTTCTACTTCATTACCGATATAGAATCACTTAGAAGAAATAATTAGGAGTAGCGTATTAAGAATTTTCACGAAGGTGTCTCTCTGCATTAAAAGCTATACTAAATTATTTAGCTCCTTACTCTAATCCATATCCAGTAGTAGCTACCTGCTCACGCTCTATGTATTCCATGTAATAAGCAACCAGCACATAATAAATAGTTCTTTGTAGCCCCCTTAATATTCTACCAGGAAGCAGCAGTACACTCGACGGAGGATGTATTGAAGTGAATTTAAGTTTGATGGAGATATTTATATGGAGACGGGCAGAATGTGTGGCAAATGGCAGTGGCAAGTGAGGGCTTTATATTATGAACATTTGAGCGTGAAATGAACGCAAATGAACCCAAACAACTACATAATATAAGATTCGCCCATAGACTACTTGAACAAAGTGAAGGGTAAGGGAGTGGGGTTGTCAACTTTTCCGTTAGAAGTACATTTTTAACAGTGCAGTGGGGGGATTCGGGTTAAAAAAGTGTTTAAGGCAATGCATGAAATACGTCTCTATACATAATCTATGAAGCTCAGTTCCATATCCCTACAGTATTTACTCCATTCAAAATCAAGTCTAGATCTCAAACCAAATGAAACCAGAGATTGTGATATTTTGCTATCAACTACCAAGTGAGGGAGTAGCAACATCAATGTAAACTACGTCCACAGTCCACGGGCAAATGAGAGCATAGCCTCCCTACTTCCTATGTTGAGAACAGGTTACATTAATTTTTAGTTTTATTTTCAAATATTTTTCTTCTCTATTTTTTCCACAGTGACTTACGTTAGAGATTCTCAATCTGAAAGTTATTACTCCGCAGACTGCAATTTATTATTGTATGTTTGATCTTTCAAGTTGTTATCGTTAATTATATTCAAATGTTACGTATAAGAATTCATCCAAAAATTCATTACTTGAACAATTTATGGGGTGTGTAATGCCAATGTAATTATGTGAAGCCATTTTGCAAAATTGGAAACTTTTTTACCACACTAAATATATGGCTCTCGAAATTCTATGTTGTACTACTTGCACGACAAAACAAAATTATTAGTAAAATTAGTTAATTAAAAATTCGTTGTTATGCTAAAAAAAAATTAAAAATCTTTTAAAACATAATAATTTGAAAAGAAGTTCGTTGGCACATTTATGTCACTGGTTTTAAATTGTAATTAAATATTTCGTTAGATCCTTAAAAAAACTTTTCAAAAGCATATGGAGCGATGAGACAAATACAAATTTCTCAAAAAAGATACTTGATACAGCGCCCTTCACTGAAGATAGCATGACGAAGGATTAGTATACATCGTATCAAAAACAATTAAAATAAGAACCTTTTTGTAAAAAACAAACCATAATTGGAAAATTGGGCTTTATAGAAAAACTGTAAAAGCCTCCTAATTACTTATATACTTTTTTTTTTCACTTTACTAATACCCATATTTTCAAATTTTAACGGTGATATATTATCTATATACATTAGCACTATAATGTGTTTGGCCTTCATCCTTGATAGCCTGTCAAATTATAATTCCCTAAGCTGCCTCAGTTTTCCTTTTACTATCTATATTTTGTGAAGAATTTAAAGAATAGGTCATATAATGAATAATATGCACATTTATGACAATTCTCAGGTCTCTCAGCCCCCCCACAGAACACATACATAATATGGACGAAGCTTTCACTAACACGTCCAGATTTAAATGAGAATCTAATTTAGGTTAAAATTTGTGAGTTAAAAAACATCAGAATCCTAGCAAGTCAAGTGAATAAATCATCAAAGAACCTAATCTTCCTAATGGGATACATACTCAAAAATATCATACAGACATTTTGAGAGTAGAAGTAGAATGAAAATAATCACGTAGCAATCGGTGTTCTCAACATATATGAGTAAGGTATATGAGCATAGGCAAGTACATTGTATGTACATGTGGATAGGTATGTAGCTTGCATACTAGGTACTTTATATTAAGTCTGCCATGCTCTGACTCTGTAGATTGCAGATTGCATATAATAGACAGGGCAGGAAGAAAACAGCTTTAAATCTTCATATCCAGTACAAAATGTAATTTTTTCTCTCTCCCCCTCTCTCTCCTCTCTTAATACATTACCTAATCTCTATGTAAATATTTTCCTTTGCATATATGCATCTAGTTTTTTTTTATTTCATCGCCTTCCTTCCTTCATAGACCACACTTATCATCACCAGCACCAGTATCATAGCCTCAGCACTATAGCACAACACATAAATAGTAGTAGTAGTTCCGTGGTGATGAGAAGAGTGTAAGAGAGAAAGAGCAAAGGGAATGGATAGAGAATGCCATGAGCAAAAAACTGTGCAGATTTTTTGACTACAATAAAAATGGATTCTATCTCGCTTAGAGAGTGTACACAGGACGACACAGAGTGAGCGTTAGCTCTTCTTCTGGATCTGGGATAGAAATCCTAGGAAGGAGGTGTACATAGGGAGATCTAAAGGAAGACGCTCTACACACTCTGATGACTACATCTGTCAAGAATTCAAAAAACGTGCATGTTAAACTACGAGACTAGGAGACTACGACCAGTTGAGTTTCCTCATTACGTTTTTATTTCGTTATTATCCCTCATCATACAAAAGGAACCGAAAGATTGGCTCCATTCACGAGTCCTATATACTCTCCCCCCCCCCTCCCTCCTATCTTTCTATCTTCATTTAGACGTCGCATGAATGGATATATGTGTCACTGGAAAGAGTAGGAGTCTACAATGATGTGATCGATCACTCTGACTCTGAACTATGGGAGTATATATTATACAGTGCCACATTTTCATAAAGTTTCAACTACTACCACTTTAAACTCCATATAGTTGTAACCATGCATGCATGGAGAGAATGCAGATCTTTGATGGGAAGTATTTGATTCAAACTACAAGTGTGCATCAACCTATTTTTCTTTTACTCATGATGAGCCATCTTAAATGACTTCATGAGCAACGTTCAATATACTCCAAGAAAGTCTTTCATGTATGTAATGTCTGGAGTCTGGAGAACCATATGAGCTTCCTAAGATGCGGAGTGTAAAGTACTAATCCAGGCCCAGGTTTAAATAAAAAAAAAA
>JAQFZE010002020.1:0-15770 GCA_034695245.1 Dicyrtomina saundersi | reverse complement strand
GTATGGAAGGGCGTCATGGAGATAATGATGATGATGATGAGACTGTCATCTCTCTGGGTATGTGTAGCTTTCTCTCTGTCTGTCTATTTCTCTCCACCAACTAAACCAAGTAGGTATCTATCTCCAATTTTATCCGGTCATGTCGCCGTCGTCCTATTCTCCTAGCCTCCAATTTCGATATAAGTGCTACACTGGTTCGGAGCATTAGGTGAGTTGGCTATATTGTGATGACAACCTCGAGTTAGTTCAGAAAAGGTTTATGTTGGGATTAAACATTTTTTCCACCGGTTGTCGGATTACTGAACAGATCGGGCTACCACACACACACACACACACACACATTTATTTATATATAGATGCTTATAAGGGAAGAAAGACCGGAAAGACATAGGGGAAAGAGTTTGACATGGGTGAGCTAAAATCGCCTTGTGGATCCATGGTTTTAGTGAAAACTTAACGAAAGCAAACGCCTCATGTACGAATGAACGAGGCTGAGAGAGTGAAAGAGGTTTTAAGGGATGTAGCATGGAGCGCCACATAAATACAAGAGCAATATCTCATGAAGTACCATAACCATAGTTAGATGTAAACTTGCCATGCAGGAAGACCATTTGAACAATACATTATGTAGCTGTGGTGGTGCTGTAACTTACTTCACTTTATCAGTTCACTGAGAGATATGGATATGGAGGGAGCAGCAGAAGGAAAAGTTATGTTAAGGGGCACATCACATTGAAGGGAGACAAGGGGAAGGGAGTGAGAGGGAGCGAGACGATATGGTATTGTGGGTTGTGACAGTGTTAGGATGAGGGGGGAAAAAACTCAACTAATGGATTTGTAGAGAAGGGAAAGGAAAAAGCTGAGGGCAGCGCATATAACTATAAGTACGGATAGATACATGTGTTGTAGCCAAGGAGAGTGATGTAATAGTCGATGGTCAATTTTTCATTGGCACATCTAACCAAATGACCGTAAAAAAATGTGACTAGCCAAAAAGAAAATAGCTTTCCCTCACCATTATACATTCCAGAGAATATGTTTTGTTCCGCATATGTGCCTTCTCCAGTTCTTTATGGGCCTATGTAAACCCCTCGTGAAATAGGTGTTTAAAAAGTGTCTATAAGTATAAGCCAGTAATATTATCATGGCATCACTTATTTTCTCCAACTTCTCACATTGAATAAAACCACAGAGCTCAAAAATGTAGGTGCAAAAGGGAGATATTTTTTCTCTGACCACATCAAACGTCATTCAAGTTAGTGTGAAAACCAAATCACGGATGATATTTTTGTCATTCATATATTTTTTGTAATGTTTTATGAGAACTGTTGGTATTATTAGTTAGAAAGCTACGTTAAAATGTCTGTGAGTGTTAGTCAGATAATAAGAGCAACTTGGCACAGTCACTCATCGTCAGCAAAATAACCATATATCAATGAAGAAAAAAGGAGAGAACAAAGTCTGTATAGTAATTTGCAAAGATTTTTAAATTTTAGTTCAGTAAAGCTGACAAACCACGGGGAAAATGAGAGAGAGAGAGAGAGAGAGAGAGGGGAATTGTCAAAGTATGTGCCCATATGGATGATGCTAATATTTGGTTGGCGTTAGTCTGCGGGTTCGGTAGGAAAAGTCCAGGTCTTGGTCTTGGTACGGTGACTGTCGTGTTGATTTATGACTAAAACGAGACCAATCGACTAATAGTAGGGGATGAATTATGCGAAATACTTTTGTTGAGAGTTTACGTGCTTTCCTTTCCTGGAATATGAGCTGGATTAGTATTAAAAGTAGTGGAAGCCACAACAGCCACTGTGACACGAACGAACAGCAGCAGTTGTTTTTGTTGTTCCAAGTTACATGGGGCACGTGAGAAATAACGAAGCACATTACTTCCATCAGCTTTCGCTCTGTCTCTCTTTCGCTTTCTCTCTCCACTCCATGCCAAAACACACACTCAGACTCAGACACATATACATCGAGTGAAAGAGAGAGACATTGACAATGGGTCAAGAAAGGATGAAATACGCTTATAGATTTTCCAGGTCAGTGAAAGTACAAGAGAAAGTTAAAAATCTATTAAGAATGACAGATGATGATTCTTGGTGTAAGATAACGGTGGAGAAACAAGACACGGAGTCATGGTCAGGAGCTTACATACGGAATTCCCAATGAAAGGGAAAGGAGTGAGTTTGAGTTTGAGAAATCCCTTGAGTTGACTATGATGGGCAATGTGATTCGATTAGAGAGGTGCAACATGAACTGTTGTTGTATGATGAAAAGTAAAGGTGAAAGCAAGAGCTTTTCCTTTTGCTCTTTCTCTCCACTCACTCGTCCATCAGGTTTTCATCTTTCACCTCCTCTTCTTTCAATTTCCTTCTCTCGTACATCTCTCCCTCTTGATAGCAGTGGACAGACGGACGGTCGGACGGACGGATAGATGGACGCATCTACTGCAGAGTAAAATCTTAAGAGCAAGAGTGAGAAAAAGGAAAGGGAGGACGACGGAGAAAACAGAGAACATGGAGTGAAAAGCATATTGATTGTAGATTTCAAACACGTTTCTCCCATTCAATCCGGTATTGTTTTTATTAAGGAAAGCTTTCCCCCTACCACACCACTAAAATAGAGTTAGTCGCACCTTCTTCCTCTACACCCTGTTTCCAGCAACCCAGACCATCTACTCTCTCTCTCGCTTTCTCTCTCCACGACTGTTTAGATACGAATTGAAAGACAAACTAGGGTTAGACTAAGTAGTGCAGGGTAACAGTAGGGACAGAGACGGAAGGAGCGGAGAATAGTGGTGACATTGGTGAGGAGATATCAGTATGTGACGAAGTATTATTCTGTCCACATACACACACACACACAACAAAAAAGAAGCCACTACATTTTCTCCTCTCCACTCCTTGTCCACCCAACAATATTGCACTGTCAGCAACTTTGCTTTTTTTTTTTACACGTGTGGCTTTTTCCCTCTTATTTATTTTGTTAGTATAATGCTAGTTTCTTTCTGTTTTCTCCTTTCTTTTTATCTAATTTCATGTTTTATCTTTAATATTTAGTGTACTGTCTGAGAAGGATTAGATTTCGACCTTTACCTTGTCCGTGCGTATTGTATAGTTGTGTGTAAATAATTAACTGCCTTCTATCCTAGTCCTGACTCGGGTAGGAGGTATATTATATTTTTTGAAATGTAAAAGCACTAATGAAATATTGAAAGTCCTCTTTTTTAAACTCTGAACGTCCATATAAACTGGAAAACAAATAGAGAACGTTAACCTTACCAAAGAACTCATATGTATAAATCTGTGCAAATACTACAAATACGAGTCTTTTCTTTTTTTGCTTCTGCATTCTATGCTCCTTTCTCCCGTTTATTCTGTACACTCTTGAGTACGCTGCTCCACTCCATTATTTTTATGCTCTGGTATTTTTGCTGATGCATCACTTTACGAGGTGATTGTATGATACACTTTTACTTCTATACCCCAAAAATCCCCCATCAGCCCTCCAACTTTGCCCCATATACTTTTCATTGCTTTTTATCACTCTCTGCTTTTCGCATGGATTCCAAATAATCTAATTCTTCAAATAGTCTACTTTGTACTTATTGCCTCCCTTCTGAACTGACTCCTGAGACAACAAAAATGACAAAAGTTTCCTCTGGACACGTTTCTCGGGGCAAGGCATCTTTTTTTCGTAAGTAATGTTGGGAACGAAATAAAAATAGGTACCATATTTTTCTATAACCCCCAAAAAGCTCCCTCTCCATATATATTGATGTGTAAAGTATAGTTATTGTTTACAAATACTGGATATTTTTTTTTCCTTTTAATTTGTTTGTTTTGAGCATTGGACATCAACATTTGGCTGTGCGAGCAACTAAAATATACATGCATATACAAACAAACTCAAGTAAGTACCTACTACACAATACTTGTAATTGGTATTTGTTTTACGGGCAATGCTGTGAGTTGTTGCGAGTGTTGAAGTAGCATAATTTTTTATGGTTAGGTTTACTCATTCAACAAACCAGAATTTGTACCTTCTCCTATTTTAACAACTCGTATTTAGGAAGACTCATTGTTGGTTGGAGGAACTAAGGGAATTAACATTGTCTGGTCTGATTGGGACGGTGTAGGAAAAAAAACAAAAAAACAAGAGCTATATTTACACTCAAGAGGCCAAATTACTTTGTACTGTATTATATTATTATTACATTTCCAACTAAACTGAGCAGAAGCCTATAGATACTGAAGAAACGGGAAGGATAGACCCTCCTCAGTTTTTACTGCTTTACTGGCCGCATTTGTATGTGTACCGGAGAGAGTAGTAGTAGTAGATATAGATCTGAAAAGTGTTGTGTGAAGATACATTTGATATTTACTGCTCAAGAAGGTCCATCAAGGGCAAAGAATGATTTCTTGTACTCTTGTTTCTTGTTCCACACGTACATAGAACCCCTCACATGTTTCGCCACTCGTGTAGACACTACGGTAGAGGCAGAGACAGGCGTTATGGTTCCCGTTCTTTTGCCCATTGTAAAAAGAAAAAAACCATGAAAAGACGAAAACGAAACGAGAAATAACGTAACTTTTCCTTATTTGTAAGCATAAGCTCAACCGTTCCATCTGCCTTAGCTTGCTTTTTTCCACTTCATCTTTTTCCCCATCTGTCTAGCCTAGTCTATCTGTCCTGCACTTACAGTTTCTCTTCTTGTCTATGTCTCTTCCCTTTTACTCCGTCCTCGTCCCTTATATATACAATGGTGCCGAGAGTAAAAACTGCTTTTTGGTCCTCTGAATCCTATTACAACCTAACAATAGAGCAAATATAATTTTTATGGTGAGTCATATACTTTTTCTTCTCTCTTTTTTTTTGTGTGTAGATGTGATGAAAGACGTAAAATTATTATTAAGAAATATATCAATAGCCAGAGAGAGAAAGTTTTTGTCATCCAAGGACTCACCTCAATGACTGCTTTACTATTTGTCTTCAAAATATAGAATACAAGAAATAGTGAAGGGAGTGATTAGAATTATTTGTAGGTGTCATAAATTGAAAGAATAGATATTTTAACGTGGTAATTTGAGCTCAAAAATTAGGTAGGGGTAATGTATAGTAATGGCGGGGACTGGTCGTGTGTGAGTGGAGTAATCAAATGAAGTGGGGAGAATGAGAGTAAGGGAAAGATAATAAAGTAATGCACTGTTGCGTTGAAATTTCAATTTGAATAACTTGAAGGAACTGCAGACGCCGAGGTAGAGGGAGTGAGGGACTTGAGAGAAGAAAGTGAAAGCAATAACTTGTCCTGGTATTTTTGATAGTGTATATAAGCTACTCCGGATAGCTGTGGTCTACATTCCCTTAGTAGCTCCTCTCTAGTCCCTTCCACATATCCACACAAGTCCATGCATATAGGGATCTGTACTCTGGATCTACACACTCAAGGATGGGATGGGAGGCTGTATAGTTATGAGGATGTATAGTTGGGAGTACGCACGTGTGTATGTGCTCGGAATGAAATTACTTCCAAGGAGGAAGAATCAAGTCATCCATAATGTGTAAGTGTAGGCATTAGGTAGGAGAATGTGATGGAGAATAGACTAATCGTGAGAGCATAATATTATTCAGAGGAAAGAAGGAAAAGTCGCTCTGGATCCATAAGCTTTTCCCCCTCATGTACGGAGCTCAGGATAGGTCTATCTACATGATCAAGTCTATAAGCGTAAACTCAACAAAAACCATCCCCACAGCTTCTTTCATTCCCTTTCTTCAGCTTTCACTCTCTATTGCCAATCCTCCTCCTCCTCTCTCTCTCCTCTCAAAGTCATGGAGGACGCTCGCAGTGGTGCTCAGGTATATATGGAGATAATGTAAATGCTAGCTATATAATGAGGAGGAAGCCATAGTTATCTCTCCATCGTGCACTGAGTTGCAACTACACAGATGAAAGTAAAGATAGAGAATAGGACAAGTGAAAGTAATGTGAAGGTAGGAATGTTGTATAGTCTCTGGAGTAGTGCAGAGTCCCGTGTTGCTATATGTTGCTCTTGCTCTGGGTGTGCTTGGGTCTTGGTAGTTGGTAGTTGTGCAAATAGGAGACATACGCGCGTCTCTGCATGGATTGTGTTGAGAAGGGGTGGTTTGGGATGGGAGGAAGTGCATGAACAACTCATTACTTACCTTTCACTGCTTACGGAAATCTGATTGCAGTCAGTCCTCCACTTCCCTCATCCTTTTTCTACAGTGACTCTACCTCCTCTTGTACTATGTACATACGAACATCCATAAACTCCAACATGTGCATTTTCACTGAGATTTTCTCCCAGCAGGCCTCAGTGTGTGTGTGTATATCCATGCCGACTGTCTATTCCCTCACCCATAGCTCCTGGCCTACATCTATATACTAAGCTCATGTGAATAAAATGTATCATACTCAGTCCCCTCACACATGTCACATTACAATAGGAGAAACGTAGGAGGTAGGATTAAGCTAAATTCTTGTAAAAAGATAATAGTCATATCGCTATCTCAAGTCTTGGGTAGGGACAGGGATTTTCACTCACGGGCTATATGTACCTCTCTGCCTTCAGTCATACTCCCATATACAGAGTACTAACATCAACACTAGGAATAATACAGTTGAGACGTGTAGCACTGGAGCACGGGACGAGTACCCATGAGTCCTTCCACGTTAATGGTAACCGCAATGCAATATACGTAAAAGCGTCAAATGTTTATAAGGAAGGAACCATGGAAATCCAATATGCAAAATATCCTATTTTGATGAATGTAGTACTTAGTTTCAGGGATGATATCCACTCTTGCAGGTTGAATTTGAATTTGGACGGTGTGCCACATAGATGGAAGTTATGTAACTTCAAATACCATAACCAGAGAAGGAACCGTCTCAAAATGAATGTGGTTGAGTTGGAGCATACATGGATTTTGAAGAGAGAGAGAGAGACAGGGAAGAGAAAGCAACTGGATATATATGAATGCTCTGTGTAGCCTGTAGATTTTGTAAATGCTAGAAGCCGAAGAAGAACCGCAGTTCACTAGAGCAGGAGAGGAGTTTGAAACTTGAAAAACAGTCAGTCAGTCAGTCAGTGAGTCAGACGGACAGCTAGGTAGAGAGATATACACAGAGACAGACAGAGAGAAAGAAAGAGAGAGAGAGAAATGATGAGTGAGTGAAGAATCCTTTGAAGTACAACTTACTTTTCTTGTTGCACAGAATGTGAGCATGTCAAAAACTAAAACTCTAAAAATCTACATCCACACTCGGATTAACCTACGCTCACTGCATATTGACTTGGCGTGTATGTACATGAGGCTCACAACTCCAGTTTCCCGTATAATTTACTCATCCAATACAGTATCTGTAGTCCGGGAGAACACATAGCATTGTATCATCTCTCCTTCTACTTCTACTTCTACTTCCATTTCCTTTCCCCCCACCATTCATTTCTTTCTTTACTCTTTAGCTTGAGCATGGAGGAAATTTGCATATTTATATTTATTTTATTTTTTTCCCTCATCCTATGTGATTTATGTATCTGTACATTTTAGTATTAGAATCATTTCATTTAAGGGTTTAAAAAAAAAGATCGACTACGCGGAGTCAAATGAAAATACTCAAAGCAATAATCTAAGTTTGTAGAAAAAGGAAATGGACTGGGATATAATGTTCACCATAGACTATGGTAACTGTATAAAAAAAAATCGGGGGGAAAAAAATTTACGGAGTAGCATTTCCAGATTTAATGGGAACGGAAAGCGTAACTTTATGTAACAATAGCAAATAAAAACGAATATTGCTAGGGGTCAACATAATTCTTTTTTATTTGCCATAGCTCCTCAAATACATTTAATAGGAACAGGCAGGAGTGTATAGAATCCTTTCTCTTGTTGCCATAGAATGGTCTGTGAACAGTACTATTCTCTTTTATTTCTTTCCTTTCACCTTATCCAATAAGTCAAAAACTTTTTCTAGAAATACAACTAAAAGGAAAGGAATAATATACTAGCTATGTAGCTTAGGAGGTAGTAAGTATAACGTCCCTACCTTCTGCTATGAGCTCTCCTTCATAGTTGAAAAAGACTAAGCTAGCTTTAGTAAAGTAAAAAAGCGAGCCATATGAGGAAGTAGGGAAGCAGCAGATGAGTGGGTAATCATGAGAAAATTTTTTATTTTTTTATTTTTAACGTCGTCATAGTGACGTTCAGCTTATGCAAGGCTCCCATTTAAAAATATGTATTCTCAGCATATACCTCAGATTGTATCTGTGAAAATGCTAGAGGACAACGCACCGAGTTAAACGAGTTGCAAAAGAGATAACCGTATGCCGATGCCGTATGCATTTAGTTTTAAAACAATTTATATCATCAAATTAAAATAGTTAACGAATGATTAACTTACATTTTATGCCTTATTATTAGCCATTAAAAAAGGAATGAATCGTGTATCATAGGATTGGAATAATTTATAACTGATTTGAATGGAGCAAAAATCCCGTTTTATATTTTATTCTGAATATATAAAAATGAATTATTTTGTATTAACGCTTTGTTTGGAAATAGAAGGAGCGGAAGATATATTTGCAAAGCACAATCTCCTACGAGTACGAGCTGCAGCGTTGTCTGGAACCGGAGTGCTCTGTATAAAATACTACAGTGAAATTCAGAAATTCAGTGGAGAATCTATGTAAATGGTATGTAGTTGCGGAAGAGCTTTGGAGCTGTGTATATTAAATGGGAGAAGGGGAAAAGAGGGAAGAAACGCCTGGAGCCATGGGGTTTCCTAACACAAGAGAGAAAGGTAATCCAATTAAAAAGATTTAAATTTTAATTGATTCATATGCTACGTGATGAGTTCTCTTCTCCCTTCGTTTTGACTCTCGCTTTCACTCCCTTGATTTATAAGCTCTGTCTTTCTCTCTCTCTCTCTCTTTCTCTCTGAGACAAACACAAGGAATATACGGCTTCAGAAGATTCACATCAGACGCAAGAAGATGAAACAAGACTGAGCAGCAGTGCAGTGCCAACAAGCAAGAAACTTCCATTTAGAGAAGTTAGGGGCCTCTCACTCAGTCAGTGAGTCTCCTCTGACATAAAATATCAAGAGGGAACACAAGTACTAATACCATCAAGTCAAAACCTATATATGTATAGTCCTCATCTCAAGGAAAAGCAGTATATGCGTTTGTGTACGAGAGTCAACAAGAACTGTACTACATACGGAAATCTTACGTCGTCCTGTCTTTTGAA
This sequence comes from Dicyrtomina saundersi, assembly GCA_034695245.1. Taxonomy (NCBI): domain Eukaryota; kingdom Metazoa; phylum Arthropoda; class Collembola; order Symphypleona; family Dicyrtomidae; genus Dicyrtomina; species Dicyrtomina saundersi. Next base: position 6,500 of record JAQFZE010002020.1, on the reverse strand, counting down.
GTTCATTTTTCAATACATATTAATTCCACACACCTAGATTATGCATCAAATGTTTGAGAGACCTAATTAACTATGTACCCATCTATAATCTATACTATCTAGTAGTATCTATAGTCGTCTACAAATACAATATTCCCCTTTACTATATAGCCCCGTACATACATACATTCATTTTGTGGTTTTGCAATCTCCACGCTCTTCAAACTTGTAAATAATTACTTTGATCTCATAGTCATATAGCTCCTTGAGGCTCTAACAAGTCTCCCAATCACTTCTAATTTCTTTAGATTTCTACTGTGTGTACATAAAGCTCTCCAGATCCCATATATTTTTTCCGCCTATATACATAATGTGGAACCTTTTTGAAATACTGAACCGATTTCAACAAGTGATACATCATTTTAAAGCTCTTGAAAAAAAAATATATAAATCCCCTTTTTTCTATTTTGACCTCTATAGTGGCCCTCACAATACTTTTTAGTAGGATTTTTCAAAAACAAAAAGAAACGAGGTTTTCAAAATCTTTTCAAAGTGTGTACGCTCAACTTGAAAATAATTAGATTCTCCTAATCATTACCGCTCGAATGATATACTACTTGTATGAATATCAAGGAAGTGGCCGGTTTAAATATGGAATTTTAGATTTTGCGAGAAATTCAAATTAACAGATTTTTAAATTATTTACAAAAATCGATTGTTAAATCTTAACTATACTATACTGTGGACTACACATTCTTTAAAATATATGTGAAATGAAAGTGTCCTGAATAAATTATTAAGGCAGAGTTTTAAGATGTACATAAATATAGCTTAGGTATTATTATTGTTTTTAAGATGAGTATCTACCAATTGTTTGGGGAGAGCTTGTCTAAATTGTATACCCCTAACAATGTAATTTGTTGCAAGATAAGACACATAATTAAGTTAATGTTCAAGCATCAAGCTATAGAGAGCGAAACCCACAATTCAGTATTCCTTACAAAGAAAGATCAAAAAGTAATTTGTTTTCAAAGTTAAAGTGGAGAGAATTGCTTCAATTGTTTTTAATTTCGAGTGGGCGACTCCTCTGTCTTGTATGAATTGTTAATGAGGTTACAGTTATTTATTAAATACTTAAATTGATAGGTACTTTAGTATCTACATACATGCATGAGTTTTTTTCATAGTATTTGGTTTAATAATTATTATGAAACATCCTCCTATCGCGATTACAACCAGACCTGTGTAGTAAGTACTTTCACTTATCCTTGGTTTGGTACTATATAAGTTGTATCTACCAAAACCATACTACACTCATTTATAAATTAAAATTATGTAGTATATTAATCAAGATGCTTATCAGAAGTAGCGAAAAAATGAGCTAATATAGATATACAACTACAATTTTACAAATTTTCAAATTCTGGCAAGAAAGTAAAAGTCAGCCATTAGAGCAAAATTCTTTTTAAAATACTTTACGTAAAAAGTTTTCCAAAATAGTTTGAAAACTAAATTTACAAATCTTATCTGTACATCTGACATCTAACGCACTTCATCCTACACGGATATACATACGCATTTTTGGGCATATGGGATATTGTGGTGGTTGGATGCACATTGCACATATATGTAGATAGGTGCCTACTTGTGAACCGCCTATATAGTCTTTCTCTTTTCTTGAAGACACACGCAGATTAAGCACATAACATGGTCGTCGTATGAATGCATATATTTTCATTTTAAATTGAGCTTTCTCCAATAAATGTCGTATTGATACTCACGAAGGATTGGGGTATACTTTTAAACGTAACAAGCGGATTTAAGATTGAATGGAAATGGAGGGGTGGATGAAGAAGCCACTCCAGCTAACAGATGAGGAAAGGAAAATGAGTTGACAACGTATTCACGTCTCTTATTATATATCTTATACCTGCTCCCTTCCATATGGTTCAGGTCTATATACGGAGGACGAGAGAGACATTCCCTTTTGATTAGGCACACGTCGCCTTATATAGTCCTACCTAGACTATGGAAGACTATATATCTAATTTGAGGCATAAAAGGAGACAAGACAAGCCAGCGTAATGACAGAGAGGAGTATACAGTTGTTGAATGGAGCAGAATTTGAGTAGGTAAGTGAAAGTGGGGGGAAGGTAGTTGGTCTGGGTCCCTTCCGACTCACGTGTTGACTACCTACATTCCTAGTCATGAAGGAGGAGGAGGAGGTAAGTGTAGGTAGGTATCTATATTAATAATAGTTATAATCATGTGAGTACTCTCTACAACGCTATACACGTCAAATTACCGAGAGCGAGACAGACGGAGACTGAGCCGTTTTTCGTTTTTCTGTAGAAGAGAAGAAAAAAAAATACACAAGTAAAAGGCCTTGAACCTGTACGTTCACTAACGATCAAAATTACATGGATTTATTTCGCTTGTTAGGATGTCCAAGTTCAACGAATGTGACATTAATTCACGTCTTCTAGTTGTGGATCTAATGCAGCCTATGGTTGTGGTTTTGGTCCTCCTCCAAAGTACTATAACTTATCTCATCGTAATCATAAGCATTCACTACTTGCATCTAATCTAGTAGACGAACGATTGGTTTCCTTATTATAGAAGCAACACGCACCGAGCCAGGAAAAAAACTGAGAGGAAGGGAACTACGGGAAGTGACTTGAATTGATAATTGCATGTAGTCATTATTTTTATCCGCATTGCACACACACACACACAGAGGCATATGGACACACACAACCTTGGCCCTTTGGCTTGACGGATATATGCTCACCATATAACGTCCGTACCGTTATACATGGAGGTAGATTTTACTCGCGTCTTGATTTGATGCGCTTCCGCTTCTACTTCCTTAGAAACGAAAGCATAAACCTCTGAAAGTTTATATCTCAAAACCAAAAAAAAAAAGAAAAAAAAAAGAACTACGAGCTTCATCGTCAGTTTTGGTATAGGCAGATATTTTTTTGCCCTACTTACTACCTTGTACATAACCGTCTACCATTTATTTTTTGCAATTTCCTAGTAGTAGTAGCATGTGCTTATATATGGCCATGACCAAAGTCAAATATGAAGCTAAGCATATAAGTATACCTGCATAATATGTGTGTAATAATACAGATAGGTTACCAGCTTTCCCTCGAGAATAATATATATCTATAGGATTATCTATCTATGCACCACGTGGGATTAGAATACTAATTGGGCATATATGTAGACTTTAGATGGATATTAGATGGTAGACTGTAGACATCCATGAATGCTGGGGAGCTAAACAAGTGTGGCTAATTATAGGGAAGAGGTAGAGAGAGAGAGAGAAAAAAACGCTTTTTGTTGCATAGCTGTCTATGAAATGAAAATCCTCAGTTTAATGGGGGAACATGTATATACATCTTTTACCTTTACCTCGGCGGAGGGACTATAATAAGCATGCATAGCATTTCTCAAATTTCTTATTTACTACAAACTACAACTTTTATTAGTTTTGTCAAAAATATTCCATTTCAATTTAATTCATATGAGAAATGAGAAAACCGACAAGTTTAGCTTTCGTCTGTGACTCTGAGAGAAAAGAGAGAGAGAGTCTGAGTAAAGTACCCTTCATCTTTCCCTTGTATCTACGTATGTGCTCACCTATTCCTTTTATCTGCTTTTAGTGAGACTTGTCTCTGAGGCTCAATGTGTATACCTACATATGAAAGGAGTTTCATTAATTAATCATGGATATGTACTCCGCTCATGTACGTAATTAAATTCATTGCTTCAGAATAATATAAGCTGCAGTGAGCAGCAGGAGCGGCAGCAGGAGAGCGTCTATCTCTCCCTCCACCTACACTCTATGTACAGATGTATGTGTGTACGCCTCAAAAAAAGTTGTCAACGTCTCTCTTCTGACTCAATGGGGTTTTGAGAAGAGTAAGAGAAATTTTAATTGGTATGTCTCAATGAGAATACATGAGAAATTGGGAAATAAACCTCATTAGTTCAGGTGGAAAAGTCAAACGTGGGCTTTAGACCTTCTGAATGTAATGATATTATCCCTAAGTAAAATCAACAAAGGCAGTGGCAGTGGTAGGGAAAGTGGCCGTTGTAATAGAAATCGAAATAGCAGTAGAGCTAGGGGCTATATAGTCACATATGCCTATGTATACAAAGGGACATTGAGAGGTAATGGGTATATATTATTCCAGAGTGGAAAAGGCTCATATCGTTAGAAGAAAAGAGGAAAATGAGAAATTGGGGAGGTTGGGAGCGTGTGAGGGACACGTTGTAAAGGTAGTGGTTGTATGTCGGGAGAAAAGTCGAACACCTGTAATTGATTACATTATAGAAGACCGATGAGTTTCTTCTTGATTTCAGACTTGCTCCATATCATTACTTCCACTCCCTTCCCTTACATATCTCTCTCTCCATAGCCCCACCACTGCAGTCTGACCATAAACATCCACTCTCTCCTGTACACACATACATTTGAACTTGAAAGTTATTCCTGTTGCATGCAGTCTGCTCTTATGTTCTTCCTCTCGCGCGGTGAGGCTTGTATTATTCGGTGTGGTGCTCATGGCCTGTGTGTGCACATTATAGTAATGTAGTGAAATTGAAGGGAAAGGCGAAGGTCTCTACCTATATTATAGGACTGTCTGTGTGCGCGGGTAATAAGGAGATGGGTGGCCACTGGGCGTGTGTGTGTTTACATAGAGAGACATAGAGAGACAGTTCAGTCAATAATAAAGGGATGATTCAGTGGTAGTCGGTGGGTTGGAATGAAGATTCATGTAGACATGTGAGTGTGTGTGTGTGTGAAGGGAGAGAGAGGGAGGGAGAGGAGAGAGGCGGCGTGTACTGTACTGTCCTGTCCTGTCCTGTCATCATACTCTAAGGACGCTTGAGTGTAATGTAATTTACTCTGGCCACTACTCCCACTGCCTTTTGTTGTCTTTAAATTTATTTCCAATGTTTGTCTTCCCATTTTCTTACCCGGGCTCCATACATCCATACTCCATTACTTCATCGCTCTCTTCACATTCACTTCTCTTTACACATTTTTTCATCGACTCCAATCTATTCCCCACTTACTCCCACCCTTCAACATGCCCCCACACATCTTCCCGACAGCCTCCCCCTCCCCTCCCATTCCCATTCCTTCCACTCCTATTCCTTTTCTTCCCCTACATATTATGATTCTTTCCAGAAAATTGAAATTCCAATAATAACATCGAGTGAAGAAAAAAAAAAGTTGAATTTAGGTCTATGTTTTCCAATCGATATCTGTACATTGAAAATAGTTGAGCATATATATATATCACACACCGTCCAGAGAGCTCTGCACGCTCATTGCTCTTCCAACGGCAACAGACAGATATCGATATGTCCATTTCATCCGGATATTTATCAATATTCCACAGCTATGCCCGCTCAAGACGTAGTCAGAGTCGATTTTGGTATTCCTTATAGACACTATAGCTGGAGTTGGGAGAGTGGAGAGAGATAGAGGAAAGTATGCATATATGTTACAAGTAGAAGTGTAGGACTGCTGTAGCACACAAGGAATCAGAATTCAACCTTGAACGTTGGCTGGCTCAGCTGCCGCTCACCCTCCCCCATCCCATCACATCACATCATTTCTACGAGTCCAAGTGCGAGGAAGACAAGAAAGTGAAAGGACTTGGCTAGTCTCAACCATCTCAAAAGACACTGGGGTCACCCACCAGGACGAGGACGAGGACGAGGACCAGGACCAGGACGATACCCAGACAGCGGAACCAGAACCAGATCGAGCGCCAGCAAGAGCCGTGAAAGTACGTACATGCCCAAAGTACAAGTAACTACAAGACTCTCTGAGCTACACACACACATACACACACACACCGAATTAACGTCCACCAAGTCCAACAAAGAAAATACACGGTTGGTATGTACTCGGCGTAGGAAGTGATCATGGGATATTGAATGTTTTGAGATGGAGTTGGAATGAAACTCAGGACAACCACAAGTAGAAAGTAAGTTGGTTGGTTTGGTTGTGGGCTTGTGACTTGGCTGTTTCTGTAATAGGAGAGAGAGAGCTAGAATGGGAATGAGTGAGAAAGAAGGTTATCGTAGTGAGAGGTAGAGTAAGTAGTAACCCTGATGGAATCTCAGTGAGTTGAGTTGAAAGGGAAAAATTGACCAGTGGTGTGGTGGGGAATTGCATGGAATAGTTGTGTGCTCTACAGGAGCGTAAAATAAGAGTAATTTTACCATGTTCATGACACATGCACGTTCAAGCCTGAGACTGCAGAGCACATAGCCACAGAACCATAGTCTTGAGCTCCACTTGATTCTAGAATGTGAATGTCGACAGGGGAAGTAGAGAGAGAGAGAGAGAGTTAAAGCGAAGGGAAAGGAAAGGAAAGCAGTTTGAGTTCTAGTTCTTTCACATTCACAAACACACACACACACACACACACTACCAACCTAACTATGTATAAGACCACGTACTCTTGAATTTCTCTCTTGCCTTTCTCTTT
>JAQFZE010002019.1:0-15776 GCA_034695245.1 Dicyrtomina saundersi | reverse complement strand
TTAAAATGTCACAGCAAACTCCAATAGTTTCAACTTCTAAATATCAGCCTTTCTTGCTTTCTTCAACATGAGAGAAGGAAACTATAGCAGTAATAAAGCCAATTCTAAAACAAAATCCAAATAGAATGTTGACATTAGCACTCAAAAACACAAGACAAAATAGTTATATCAATAAAATCCATATCATTTATTTATTTTATATCTAAAATTGTTATTTAGATCATTGATATTAAATATTAAATAGTATGATACAAGATATGTTTTAACAGCCATTTGGACTTCATTTAGTATGGATATTAGGTCTTTATAATAAACTATATTATTGTTAGTAGTGTAGTAATGTATGTCCTGGCGCACCTACTACCGACAAACACAATTCTACAAAAAGGTATATTTTAATGATTTTAATATAAAAATCCGTAGTTTTTGTGTTGTATATGTTGTATTTTTTGATTTTCTTGAGGATTCTAAATATAAAACTACCTCGTACCTATGCAAGAACATACATTTACACACTACTAGTATATAAATCTGTTTTAGTACTAATAGTACTACTGATAGTACTTACTTCTTTGAATAAAGGTACGTTTATTTGAGATGCAGATAATGATAGACATCTCAAATATATAAAACACATACAAACAATCTGATTCTGTATAGCTTTAAACACTTTAATCTATACAAAAAGAGCCATAAAAGTAGAAAAAGAGAAAAAAAAATAGTAGTTTTATTGAGACATATAATATATACATACATACAAGCTCATACGCAGTAGTATTTAATGCATATATAATATGTCCAAACTTTGTAGAATAGAAATTAGACAAAAGTATTTCAACATGCCACTCATCAGTGATAAGTAGCATGGGTCATTAGATTTAATTAGTCTGCGAGTTGTATCAACAACGATGAATGAGGAATGATGATGAAGCAATCACAGACAATATGCATGTGATCGGTCATAACATTTTTATGTCCGTAGACACAACGGTATTTTGTGTAGTCGTAACTTTCTACGACTTCATTCAGAGAATGGTCAAGTTCAAGAGTAATTGACATTTTCTACAAATTGTAAACAACAACATTGAACATGAGAATTCCCTATTCATTGATTGTAAAATATATCAATTTTCAATAATTCTTCAGTGAATTAATTCTATGTAGCAACTAGAGAATTTACCATTAACTTAATTAGCAGATTTAAGTATCAGGATAAATTCCCGAAGTAATATTTAGTACTAAATTAACCATTTACGATGTGAACATATTTAGGAAATCAAAAGCTTATGAAGCAATGCATGTCTCGTGTGAGACTCAACATGAATTAGAATGCGGCAGTAATGTCGAAACCCAAATTTAAACAAAAAAATATTTAAGAATATTTATTGTTATACGAGTTGATTTCAGATAGAATTAGAGAGAATAAAGATTAATCGTAATGTATTTGCCTTTGAGAACGGACCACCAATCTTTACTCAAGTCATAGACTGCCTGACGAGGAACCTGTCGTAATACTTAGATTCATCCCCATTCATCCCTCATATTACTCCAATTATTCCCAAGTGTTTACTGCTGCATTGATCATACAGAATCAACACAAATCTCCGAGTTCATACTTACCTGATATCACCTTACCAAAGACCAACTGCGCTAGTGGGACCATTTCAAAACCTACCCTTTTCTTGTGTTTATTTTATAAATACAGGCGTTATCAGTATTTAATCCGAAGGCTTACTGGTTGTGCCGACTTTTGCCTTACCTCTTGTAAAGGTAAAGTTATACACCTTAACAAGTTTAAACCTCAGCCGCCAAATGAAGCCAAAAAAACTGGAAAAATCGGTAAGTATCGTTTTACTGTGAGGTGCTTTTGAAAATCCGAAAAAAGTGAAAAACTATCTGTCACATGCCTATGCCACAAAATATGATAAACAGAGTAATAATATAATATAAACAAACAAATCACAATTTTTTTATTAAACATTATAAACTTATAATATGCTTACTTACCTGGCTAGGGATATACGGTGTATAATCCAGTCAGGCCTTTTAATTGCACGTAGGAGGGTTAGCTAATGCAATAATCATGAACGTGAACAACTCAAGGTATACCTGGCTCGGGAAATACAGTGAACAGTAAAAATATTGGCCCAGCAAGACACTTTTACAATTGAATTCAGAAGGTTTACTCATGCAAAAAAACTAAACGTAAACACCTCTTGAGATTTTACCTGGCTCGGAATATACAGTGAATGAAAAAAATATTGACCCAGTGAGACGTTTTTTTATTCACTTTAGAAATAAAAAGTTCAGCCAATTATCAGAATATTAAATTTTGCAAATATTCTTTGTAGGTAGTTGATAAGGTTTGAATCTGGAAGCCATTTTATGATCAAACCTCAATTGTAGGCACACATTACATTTACATGAAATCGTGTGTCAAAGTGCTGTTCTACTATCTCTCACACTTTTTTGATGGGGCACAACACTTTTTAAAACTGTAATTTGCGTGGCTTGAGTACTTATGTCTTCCAATTCCACATCAATTATATCTAAAAATTTAGTTTCAGGTTTGATGTTATTTTGGGGACTAGTAAACACTAAACACTAATGGCTTTGTAAGCATTTTAGTACATAGAGCTGGTAAATAAATATTTTTACTAGTTGTAGCATCCATATTTATGCTCAGTTTAACTTAATCTATTCTATTTGCTTTAGCATATACCACTTCACATTTTAAAATTCTATATTTTTCACCAATTTATAACTCACTTAATTTTACATAACTGCGTGTCATTTTCATTTTATAGGGAAACAATTTATAAATAAAAATTGAAATGTAATCTTGCTATTATCTGTCGAGAGTCCAAAAGATTTAATGCTCATTATTGTACACAACTATGTGAGATATTTACTAGGAATATAAAAATTGTCTAAGTTATGTCTGTATCGTTTTTGACTAGCATAAGAAGTAAAATCGATAGTACCAAAGTAATAATCTTTCCAGTCTTTTTTACAAAATAGCATAAATTCTTGTTCATCCATATCTACTGCAATCCATTCACAGTGTTATTTTTGTATGTCCACATTAGATTATCTAAATAATATTAGAAAATTACAATTCATTTAAATAGATCTTCTGTCTAATTCAAAATAGGATTGGCTAACATAAAATACGCATATATGATTGTGTCTACCTTTTGTAAAATAACTTTTTATTACATCCTGATTTTTTGATTCATAACATCATCAAACATTATAAAAGTTTTTGGTTAAGAATAAATTTTTTTATGATCTGGTATAGCATCCTCTGTGTTAGATACTGTTATATTTATTTAATTTTTATCTTAAATTTTAAAACCTTTTTCTACTTTTTCTATGAGTTTCAACTCACATAAACTATTTGCAAGTATTTATTTTTAATTTAAAAAAAAAACTACAACATTTTTTTTTTGATAGATTAGTTTTGAATGATTTAATTAATATTTAATATGTATCCTGTTGGGGACTATCACCCACTAAAATTAAATAACTGTAGTCTAATATTCCGTTTTTTAATAAAATTTGATAACTAGACAGCTTTTACAAGAGAAACGTTCACCATATTCTAAGGATCTAAATATATTTTGAAATATATGATTGTTTAAATGTTAGATTTTTATTCTAAACAAATACTATTTGATCTGTCATTTATTAAGTTCTATATTTTAAATAATAAATTTAATAATTCTTGATTCAAGTTTTGAAAATTGATTTTCCAGAATTTTCAATTTTTCATCTTGAAAAGCATTTACATTTTTCATTTTTGTTAAATTAGTACTAATATCTTCTAAAAAATTAGTACATCTGCTGTTTATACATAAATGAGTAATAGATGCACCCATTAATAATAAAATAAATTTATGATAAATTATTAATAAAGAATACAACTAAACCAATATATTTTATATAGTATATAATCAGTTACCGTATATTCTATAATAGTGCGCGGGTCTGAAATAGTACGCAGGTCTGTAATAGTACGCGGGTCTGAGAGGCCAAAGTTTGAATAGTACGCGGGTTTATTTAACCCACTATTAAATTACAGTACGCGGGTCTGTAATACTACGCGGGTCTGTAATAGTACGCGAATCTGAGAGGTCCAAATTTTAATAGTACGCGGGGTGTACTAATATAGGATATACGGTACTTTAATTTGTAAGATTGTATTAGATATTTGAAATAATGCAGCTTTTTTAGTTTCATAATCAAAACACGTGCGAGAAAAATCCGTTAAAGGAAACCACAAACGTTTTTACTAAAACTAATTGTTTCAAATGGTGTCCTAATACAAATAAAACTAGTTAAAAATGCTGTTTTTTCGTTTAGTATTGTTTTTTTAAGAACTCTAATAACATATTGTTTATATTGTTGTGTACGTATAGCTCCTGGTGTCAAAAATGGTTTTTTAACTTAACTTGTTTCTAGAAGCATAAGACTCTCGTTTATTTTTATTACTTCTGAAATAATTATGCCGTCTGAATCTGTAAATAATGAATCTTTTGATGCAATTTTATTCTGCAAACCTGCTTCTTGTGCTTGTTTATAACGTTCTATTAATTTATTAATTCACTTATTTTCTTTTTTTAGTTTTCTTTCACTTCTTGCTATTTCTGTTTATATTTTAAGATTTATATTACTAGCTTTCTGAATAAGCTTTTTAATTAAATTACTTAGATGATTTAAATAAGCCTCAGCCACACTTTTTAATTCAGACTTTTTAATAGTTAAATTTTTAATTTCAACATCTTTTTTTTTTTTTTATTTATTATATTTAAAGTATTTGATGTTAATTCATTAAAATAGTTGTTAGATTTTTGAATATATCCAAGTTTTAAAATCTTTTATTATAAACTATTTATTTAAGTAGTGCACCTGACTGGTTTATACATTTTACTCAATAATTGTTTTCTTATAATATAGTTAACCACAAAAAACTGATTACCATCAAAACGTAGCTAGCAGCAAATAGGTCAGAATTTATAAATGTAAGTAAATGTGATGTATATACAATTTATTATGGTAAGTACTTATCTGCCCATGAAGTGAATAATAGAAATGTTAAAGAATATATATATTTTGATTTTTATAACAGCCAGAAAGAAGATGATTATAATACGTTTATAGAAATATTTAATACATTAAAATCCAATGATGATTTAGAGTTTATTGTAGTTGGTAATAAAAGATTATATGTAATAAATTTAAATTTAATTTTCAGGAAATAATAACTAATACTGAATTTTATAATGCAATAAAATGTAAAGAATATTTAGAATATACATTATATTAAGCCATTGGTAAATTAAAAAAGCTACGATTACCATATTTTCAATAGAATAATAAAAACAATATTTTTAAAGAAATTAATATTGGAAATAGTTTAGAAAATAAACAAATAACATTTTGACCTCACTAAAATAAATAATAATTATGTAGCTAATAAAAATTATGAAGGTGAAGAAATTTCTAATGCAATTGATTAAATGAATAAATCTGATTTAGAAACAAAAAATAATAATAGTAAAGTTAAAATCAATAATTATAGTAAAACTGATAGAATTGTTAATGATAGTGAAGCTCATAATGTTTAAATTAAAAAATAAATATTAAAAACTTTAGTTGATAAACTAGATGCAAAATATTTAGATAATTATAGTGATTGGACTAATATAGGCTATTGCTGAAACAAGTAAACAAAATAATTTTAATGGATTTGAAATAGAAGATTAATTTTCTAGATTATCGACAAAATGTAAAGATATATATGATGATAAACATGTTTATTATAGAAACAACGGTGATATTAAATTTAACACTTTATTATATTACAGTAATAGTTGTAAAAAATTAAGGAATTTGATAGTTAGAAAGCAATCAAAGAATATAACTATCATTACATATTTAAATCTTTTGATGATGTTGATTGGTAAACACAATAAAACTATTTTTAATATAATCGATGAAAAACAGATGATAGATTGATTGATTGATTGATTGATAGACTTTATTGTGCCTGAAGGCAAAAACACCCATCACACAAAGTAAGCAAAAAGTTTTACAAATGTAATATTCTGCAAATAGAATTAAGTAATTGTACATTGATAATTTTAAAGTTAGAATTGGAGGTTACATCGTTAAACATAAGTTGATTTCTAGGTGCATACACATTTTCGTGGATTTAGGTTTATATTATTTTGTATCAAATATTAATTATTTAAGGATTACAAAGTTGAATATAGTTTTCATTAAACTTAGGGTATGTTAAAATTAAACGTTGAACGTTGAAGGAGCTTTCTGCAGTTAATTGACAAATGTTTAGTTTAGTTCTATGATCTCGTTGTTCCATGGTACAAAGTATATATAGTTAAATATAGTTAGAGTTAGATATTAACTGTATCATAGTTAAATCGGAACTTAAAAACATTCAAGATTCTTAAAGGTTATCACTTTTTCTGTCACTATCAAGTTCTAGTTTTCATTAATTTGGTTTCTAGTTCCCTCCAAAATGAACTGCTCGTCATTAACTATGCACTTGTTAGAACCGTTAACCGTATGCCATCTAGCGCTCATGGTGTGCATTCATACTCTTAAAATCCTCGACGTGGTCTGAATTTATAAATCAAAATTTGACATGGATTTTTTAACATTAAAGTAAAAATGCATATAACATAAGAAGTATAGGTAAATAAAGTTTAAGTAAAATCAAAAATGAAGAAATTATAAAGTGTAGAAGTTACCAAAAAAAGAGGAAAACAGGAGCCCATGGAAACACATAGGAAGAAACCACCAACAACAGTCATACAACGTACATAAGGACTTCCAATAACCAGAAGAAAAATAACAGCTAAGTCAAAATTTTAAAAGTATAAGACTAGGCCGAGGACTTGCATGTAACCTATAATAAAAATTGGTCCCTGTGATACTAGCAATATATATATTGTGAAACAGGATGACTGGAAAAGGACGAAAAGCTGGTACAAGTCCAGGCTCTACTCTTGACCCGTTAGAAGCAATAATGAATAAATTGGATAAACTGGATACCATGGAATCAAAAATTGACAAAATTATTAGAGAACTGCAGACTACATTGACAAAAGCAGTAGCGTCAGCTTTAGCATGAATTAACAATAAGTTAAAAGAATTTGAAAACAGAATAAATGGAATCAAAAACAGACTGAATTCAATCGACAAGAATAATGCAGCTGACAAGTCGTACATAGTACTTTATGGAATTGCAAACGAAGAAAATCCCATAAAAATAGCTCAAAAGGTAATAATGAAAACTATGGAGGTCGACGACGTCAATATACTAACTGCCAAAAGACTGAAAAGCCAGGACGAAAATGAGTCGCCTGTACTGGTTCAACTTCCTAACACATTTGCAGCAATGGAAATTCTGAGTAAAAGTAAATCTTTTATTGGGTCAAAGTTCAGCGTGAGTGAAAACCTTTCAAAAAAAGAACAAGAAGTAAAACGGGAGTTGGTGATTTACGTTACAAAACTAAAATCCCTTAACAAAAACAGATAATAGTATTTATTAGAGCAAAAGATGATATCAGTATCAGTAGAGTGGACACTTGAAGTATAACCGATTCTTAGTTTTCTTTTTTTTTAAACAAAAATACCTAATTTATTTTTTAATATATTGTTTTTCTATAAAAAATCAGTTGTTTACAATCGTGTATAGTTAGTGTATAAATAAACCCCTATTTTGAAAAACTATTATAATTACAATTGTATAATATAAACTATAGGAACATTTATACACTACTATACACTCTATACACTATTTTGTAAAATAGCAAATGTATACATAGTATATAACATTATCGTATAAAAACCTAATAAAAGTGTAAATTCATATTTCTTTTGATTATTGAATTCACTAATATGTAAACAACCTAATACACTGACTATACACTAACTATGCACTCCTTAATAACATGATATAAATAAATCATATTAGTTATTTATCCTAATTTATGCATTAAACTAAATGTAAAACAGCTTCTGTGAAATCATCTGTATTATGAACAATATTTTTTATTAACTGTAAACATAAAGAACCACTTGGATAAATACCTATTTCTTGTAATTTATACGTTAAAGAAAATATATGTTTTTTAATAATTAGCTAATTTTATTGGTGGTTTATGTCCAGAAGAATCAAAATATTAGTTTTAAACTATAAAGTCCAATGAGTTCCTTTATTATTATTTCTGTCTAGATTTAGTTTACCAATTTCTTTATTCTTAGGTTTTAATGGTCAATTATCTCATAAACATACCTCTAAAAACATAGTTTCCTTGTTTATTCTTTTAACTTTGTCTTAAATATTTATAAATTTCTATATCTGTTAATGCTTTCATGGATAGGATTGTATAAAATCAGATCCTTTCTTTGTTTGAATTTTTTTATTGTCTTTTAAATTCTGCAACATTTTCTTGGGATTTTTTATTATTAACTGCATCTCAAACATGACTTACACCCTTAGCTGCAGCACCAACCCCAACAATAATAGCAGATGCTTTAGCAATTAAAGGGATTAGAGCTAATGGAGGCAAAGCAACTCCTGATTTAATATGTTTTGATAAATCTGTAATAACGTTTTTACGTTGATTAGCTGGTAATTTTAAATTTAAATTATTATCATTAATTTGTTTGATTTGTGCTAAACTAAGCTCAATAGGATAGCCATTTTCTGCATTGAATTGTTCTTTATTTAAATATATTATTACACCTCTGTTATCAGTAAAGGCATTTCGAATAGCTGTATATTAGCTTCTAGTTAGAGAAGTATTATTCATCATTTATATACAAGAACAACATTGATAAGTATTTATATATTTACCTTGCATTTTTCTATCACTTGTTGTAGCCATAGACATTTCTTGTTCTCTAATTATAAAAACATATGCAGTTGTATTTGCCGGTACATTTTTACTAAATTTGACATGTATTTTAATACTTATAGTGTTACCACTGATTCGGTCTTCCTTAAAAGATGTATCAAAACAATGCAGATAATAGGTTGTTTGAAATCCTTATGAGCCTTATGAGAGTTGTAAATGAGTAAATAAGCCTCTAAATTTTGAATATTTTACATGATTTCCTATATAACTTAATCCTTAAGTGCAACAATTCATATTAATTCTAGGATATCTTACATTATTCAGAGATGTATTTCTATTTAAAACCATACATTAATCAAACACAGAAATATTAAATTTTTGAATTTCTAAACGGCTAGTTTAAAATCCAACAACAAAACCCAGAATCTTTTCAGATCCAGAAATAGAAGTCAAATTACAATCTAAGATCATTGCAGGTAAAACGGAAAATTTTTCTACTTGTTTAATTAAAAGTTTAAAAGGTATATCAGGTTGAGATGTAAGATAATTAAATATTTTGCTGGCCATTTCCGATCAACATGAGGTATTCTCCATTTTAAGGAAGTAATATTCATTTTACTATCAAGAACAGGATCAACACTACTAGATTGCGTACTTGTTTTAAATATAGCATTTCCATTAATAACTCTATTCACATAAACTGAAACTCTTAGTCCTGATAGTATTTTACCATGAATTTAAAGATATGTGAAAATGGAATTATAAATCTAGCTTTTCCTTTGTTATCAGTGTTATTATTTTTGAATAATAAACCATGTCTATTAGCAAATCCTGGATTTTTATCAATCGTTGCTGAATATTCATTATCATTCAGTGACTAGCATTGAGTATGACCATAATTTGAACTGAAACCATCCAGATGTTTTAATTATCCTTGAATAAAACTAGTATGTCCTAAAACTAGTGTATTCTTCTACGGTTGCATCATTAAATATCAATTAGACCTACCTTATTAAATAAAATCATAGGAACATTATTAGCTAATGTAATTAACCCAGTTTCAGCATACCTTGCTCCATCTGCTTGTTTTACTAAATCAACCTCAATAATAAATTTACTATTCTTTAATAACATATAATTATCCACATTATCAACTCGAATTGTTATTTGAGTGGCTTTGTTTAAATGAGAAGTTTCTTGAGAGAAATAATCTTCAAATCTACAAAATTTTATAGCATTATTAATTGAAATTGGTGTCTGAAGAACTATATATTTGTCAACTACTTCTTGTGTATTCATGTATTAAAATTATTTAAAATAGTATTCATTTAACTGTTTTAGTGTTTCTTACCATGGTAGTAGATTCTTACTATTTGATGCGTCTAAAGCTGCAGCTTTTATATTATCTGATGCTAGTAGTCTTTGACGAGTTGAGATGCATACTATTTGATGCATCTAAACTTGCTTGTTGTGTTTCATATTTTATATATTCAGTATTTGCATTCATTTATTAATACTTTGAAGATAAAGTAATTTTTATTTCTTCACCTCTAAAATTAATACGATTGAGTTCTTCATCAGTCAACCATAACTTTCTTTTATTAATGTATTCCTGATCTACAAAATAATATACTGTTTTTCTAGCTTCTTCTATAATTTTATAACCAGGTAGTACTTTTGGTTTAAATGAATAAATGATGATTGACCATTTATAGCACATCCAGAAACTAAATCACAATGCACAAGTATATTGTTAACAGGGTTATATTAACAGTTGCATCTAAAAAATATCTACCTGATGTTAGTTGTTGTGTGAATCCAGCGTCTTTCTAATTTATTTACTTGTAGTAAAATCATGTTGATTTTGGTTACTGGTTGTTATGTTAACAACCAGTAGGAATTTTTATTACACATTTGGCTATAGAAGTATTTAGTTTAATTCTTATAAAATTATTTACAAACTTGTCTTTATCCACTTTAGTTATATCATTATTATAACATCTAGACGCATTTTATCTTAGATTTTATCAGCAATACTATCAATTTCATAACTTCTTGTTTCTAGCA
Source organism: Dicyrtomina saundersi (assembly GCA_034695245.1). Taxonomy (NCBI): domain Eukaryota; kingdom Metazoa; phylum Arthropoda; class Collembola; order Symphypleona; family Dicyrtomidae; genus Dicyrtomina; species Dicyrtomina saundersi. The sequence continues at coordinate 4,818 of JAQFZE010002019.1, read as the reverse complement.
TAATATAACCAAAATCATTATTATCTTTTTTTAAATCGAAGTATTATTTTTTTCATCTATATAAGGTACTTAATAGAAGACAGATATCCTTTTTAAAGTTATTTGAGCTCCATTCTTGATAGAAATTAGATTCTCAAAATAAACATTAATGTTTTTTTTCTTTTGTATGTAAAATTATTTCTGTTTCACTTTTATTATTTGATATTTTGATTTCTTGTACAATATTATCTAAGACTTTTATAATATTTTTATTACTCATTTACTATGTAATTTATTTTTAGGTATAGAATATATTTTTACAAAAGCCTTTTCTGAAAAATATGATTTAAATTTATTTAATATTTCCGTTGCTAGTGCTATATCATTTTAATCAATATTTGAATGGCCTGCTTGTATATAAGCGATAGTGGTTTGTTATTTTAGTACAAAAATATATTGATCATCTATAATAAATTTGATGTTATTTTTCACTCCTATTAGTCCTTGTTCTATTGCTGTTATAAAACTTGCTTCATCTAATGTATTATCAATTTAGGATCTTTGTTTATTAATTTCACCTTTTTTTATAGGCAGAAATAATACTCCATTTTTTACCTTTAGAACTTTTTAGCCGCCCTTCAGCTGTGTAACAAGCTTTAGTTGAAAACATGAACAAAGCATTTCATTCTGCATCATTAGCATCATATTTTGTTTTATCACGATGTATTTTAGTTAATAATTCCCATACTCTAATTGTTATTGGTTTTTTCTTTCCTAATATATAAATACAATTATCACCCAAATCTTGTATTTTTTCATTTCCAATATAGTAGCCGTCTGTGTTAATATTATCAGTTGTTTGAAGTTTTATTCATAAAGTAACTTTAGAGAAATTTTCTAAATATTTAAAAGCTATAGACCCCTCTTTAATTTTTTAAAAATTAAGTTCTAGTACATTTTCAATTGCTAATTAATGTTCTCACAGACATGTACAGACTAATTTGCTAGAGCTAGATTTTCTAATAATTAGTCAGTACTAGTTTCATAATTCTTTAATTTAGTGTATTATTGATGTGCAATATTTTTTAAAAGTTTATTTGTAGCACAACATCTTTTTGAACAAGAGCTATCTCTTTTTAAGCTGCTAATAGTTTGGTTTAAACTGTATCAGTAATATTTGTGTAGCTTTTATTATAGGTGCATACTTTTGTTCTTGTTCTAATGTAAAAACATCATCTCCTGTTTTCTCAGCTATATATTGTGTTTTTAATTTTTTATTACTTTCATTTTTGTTTATCATTTGCCCTTTGTGGCGTTTAACTTGATCTGATGGACACATGTATTCACTCATTTATATATGTTTATTTTATAAATTATTCGCCTTTTGCTACATGTATCTTAGCACATATTTTACTTTGTTCGAAAAGGTTTGGTTTTGAATATTTAGAACTTTTTATTTGCTCAGGCGTTAAATCAACCCAACTATTAAAATTATTAGAATATGCTTTCCATTTTACTAAAGCTCTTTTAATAATTTGGTTTTTTGTTTTCTTGGTTTCTATAATATATTGGTATTCAAAATCTTCTTCTGTTTTAATGTATGAAGTGATTTCATTTGCATATACAGTTCCTTCAATTTCTTTGTTAAGATAGTCAAGAAGCTTAAATGTTTTAGCGTTTGTAGGTGAAACTTCTATAATATACAGTATAACTTCTGCAAATTTAGGATTAAATCGTCTATCACATTTAGTTTTAAATAAATGTGTTCCTACTCTTTGTCTACGTTTCAAATTGTTATTATTTGTATTATTTCTTACATTTACCTCTCCACATCTAGATTTTGAGCCATAAAGATTTAAATATACATACAATTCATTTTATTAGGTAATTTTAATACACGTATGCTTTAAATTATTATAATTTGTAATATAATCTGGTTATTTTATCTAGTGGTTCCGTGTTCAGTTATAAATGTATATATTTTTTGGTATATTGCGCGTAAAAGTCGTTCAATAATCATTGCTTTTGTTTCATTTTCTGTTGTATATCAGGTGATATCATAATTTTTTAAAAAGATTTATATTTTTTCACTGTATTCAGTTTCTTTAGCAAAATGTATTTTGTAAAGATTTTTTCTGCCTTGTTTCAAAACAATTTCAAATCTATCTACTACTTCATCTGTATTTTTAGTTTCTAAAGGCATACCCCAACCATGTTTAGAAAATGTATCAATAATTAAATTATTACATCTTTATCCATTATTACCTTTAACCTATTTCTTAGGCAAAGAGACTAATTCAGATTGCCATATTGAATCTATTTAAGGTATATAATATCTTCTACGTTTGAATTTTGTAATTTTATCTAGATGTTTAGTATATGTATCTTGTGTAGCTAGATATTCTTTTACTATTTTTGGTTTTATCCATGTTTCTTTAAATAATTCATTTATTCCTACACATCCTGTTAAAGGGTTTTTCTAAACTGAATATAGATTTTTATATGATTTGTTAAGAAGTCGTTTATGTATCTTGAACCGTCATGACTTTTTCAATCAAAGTCATAGATATTATTTTTGTTTGATTACACTTTTTGTTACAATACGTTTTACTTTTTCACTAAAAGTAAGATTTGCTATTCAAGCTACATCTTTTAGTAATTTTCTGTCTGCTCTATTTCTATTCGCTTTATCTTTATACATATTAAATAATAAATCACTGCTGCTTTATCAATTTTATGTACAGGTTTATCCCCTTTTGTTATTCTGTCTTGAAATTTTTTACCAGGTCTTGAATAATAACTTCTTAAATAACGAACTTCACGTACATATTTTCTTATTTTATCAAAAATATCACCAAGTACATAAATCTTTCTATATTTATTAAAAAAACACTTTTGAGTACTACAGATCTCACATTTTGTTTTTAATTTTCACTTCTCACAAATCCTTGTTGCCTTCTTGGAAATCCGGTTCTATAACTTGGTAATTTTGTGACTTTTAGAATGAAAACACACATTGGCTAAAATCATTGATTTTTTACGTTTTTATGTTGTTGTTTTAAATTTCTAATCTGTTCATTCCATAAAAAAACAGTAATAAGGTAAAAATATAATATTTTTAAATGCCAGAATTTGAGTTTTAGCATGTTTTTGCACTGTTTTTTCAAGTTTCGTAGCTTAAAAATTTTTACTACTTGGAAAAATGGGCTGACATTTTTGTGACTTTCAAAAATGTCGAAAAATCAACAAATATTGCCACTATGCATTGAATGCATACGTTTTAAAGCTGTCTTCATACATGTTTTTGCCTGCTTCGAAACTCGCACCATAGTTACCCATATACCACTGTTCTAATTGTTGAATCTTGCTTCACTAATTATCTTGACGGTTAGTTGTTCAAGCTTTTCTTCCAAAACCATTTTTGCGTTCTCGGCTTCGGATTGAGCGTTTGGAAGACCTGTTATTATAATTTCTTTCCTCTTTTTTTTTGCTCGCATCCGTAGATTTTTAATTCTGCATTCAGTTACCTCTGCGTAATTTTAGCAAGCTAAGTCTTGGCACCACCCTTTTCTGAATTTTGTTTTGAAATACTGTTATTAGCTTTGTTGTCTAGAGTTTTAGTTTCAGTTCCTTTTACTTTTAAGGTCTGAAAATCTTAAACAGATATCCATTTTGAAAGTTTGAAGCTGTATGGAAGTGCTTGAGTTGACTTGTGTCGTAATTTGTGACAATTTTTGTGACAGTATGTGGCTAGTTGTTCTTGTCCAGCCAGGCATTGGTATCGAGTCTCCCATGTCCACTCTGTTTTATTTCCTTTTTGTTACCGTCTTTTGGGCTGCAATAATTTCTCTGGAAAGAGTTCCTACCAAAATATGTGTGAATAGTATTTGAACTTATTTTGTAACGGAATGGATTATATAGGCTTTCGTCCTACGTATGTGAGAAAAAGAACTTAATTTTTCTATTTTACAGTTAAACTTGATAATTGTTGATGTTAAACTAGTTTATCTTGCCTTGATTTCTGTATGTATGTCCTACAGTTATCTGCTTTCTTCGGCGTGGACGAGTTTTTAACACCAAAATATCTTAGTTAACTTTTACTTTTTACCTAATTAAGATCGAATTCCGCTTGTTTCCATCCTTAAGAATTTAATAAGTGTTTTGTTTGAAGTCTAATTCATTAAGTAGTTGAAATTTGAAAATTAGAACAAAAATTTGAATTTGGTCTGAAAGTACAGTTAGCTGTTTCTCATTCGAGCGCTATGTGGCCTCCTTAGGGATTTACGCTATATACATAGTTTTTGGTAAACATTATATGGTGTAACATTATTTGGTGCAAATATTCTAACACAAAGCGGTGTTTCACGTATTTAACATATTTCCTCACCTCTTAAATTTTCTTAAATTAACTGGTAATTGTGTCGTCGACTTTATGCATGGTCAACCATTTAAATTGACACGTATTTTAAGCACTAGTTATTAGTTGTACATAAGTACCATGTAATTTAACGTTAGGATGTACATACGAGTAACCAGTAAACACATACCGTATGTTATGGTCTGGTGCATACCAGATCATGAGATTGCGATAATACGCTGTTGTGATTAGCACGCAGCAGTAAATATGTAAACATTATACAATATAAGAAGTTAGCCTCAGTGTGATTTACACACTGAGCTAACTAGTGCAGTAAAACTACTTGAACGACTACTACTTACTACACGCTTAGAAAAGATCTCGACACGAATGTAGTTAGGCCGTGACGACAGGTTAAGCTGTTAACTTTGACAGGTTTAGTAGTAAATTTTGAAATTTTTGAGGGTGGGGAAAACTGTTAA